>VWZK01005484.1:0-40053 GCA_013396935.1 Baryphthengus martii | reverse complement strand
TGGTCAGGCAGGACCTTCCTTTCCTAAACCCATGTTGACTGGACCTGAGCCCCTGGTTGTCCTGTACATGCTGCTCGATGGCACTCCGGATGAACTGCTCCATAACCTTGCCAGGCACTGAGGTCAGACTGACTGGCCTATAGTTTTCCAGATCCTCCTTCCGGCCCTTTTTATGGATGGGCGTCACATTGGCCAGCCTCCAGTCATCTGGTACCTCCCCAGATAGCCAGGACTGGTGATAAATGATGGAGAGCGGCTTAGCCAGCTCTTGCGCCAGCTCCCTAAGCACTCTAGGATGAATCCCATCTGGACCCATAGACTTGTTAGGATCTAATGAATGATTCAAGTGTCTGTTACTAATAGGAATGGAATCACAGTAACAAACAGTTCTAGTAATACTAAATATGGAAAATACTGTTCTCTTTTTTTAATAGTGTTTCTTCACCCTTTTCTTGCAAGTAGTATTTGAACTCAACACTTTAAATATATGAATGGAATAGGTAGTAGCCAAGTGAATTTTAACATGTGATGATATCTATCTTGCTATAACTGAGAAGTTTTCATCCTGTGAGCTCCCTGCTCTTACGTCTGATGAAACTCTTAATCCTAATCTTTTAGTTGTAAAACAAACTATATATTAATTCATATCTGAACCTTTCTTTTGGCTGTGTTTAAGTGTAGGGATAATGAAGGGCCCCTTGATAAAAATAACGATGCCAATGAAGGTGCAGGAGCTCTGTCTGTGAAAAAAGACAGGCAGAAGTCTTTGCATAGGTGAGGAAGTGACTTCCTTACTGAACGTCTTGCTCGACACTTGTGCTGGTAAACTGCTTACTGTGTTTAAGATTGCAGAACAAATAGTTATTTCCCCTTGCTCTTTTTGCTGTGAATATTACTGTTCTAGTTTTATGACAATTTAGTAAATAATAGAGAAGAAAGTCACTGCCCACACTTTACAGCTCTGTGCAGTACCTGTTTACTTGCTTTCTTTTAGGAAAACTGAAGCTAACAAAGCAGGAGGTCTAGCATCCCTTTCTGATGCACCGCCTCTAAAAAGTGGCTTAAGCTCCCTGACTGGTGGGTCTTCACTAAAGGAGTCTGATAGTAAGTTTTCCCATGTTTTGTGTTTGGGTGAATGTTGCAGGTAATTCCTGTAATAAGAATGATCTGCACATTCAGATGCAAATGTCATTTAGTATGTGGCCCCCTTCTGGTTGTAATGGGCTTTATAGTAATACTTTTTTCACTGAGTGCATACTGGTTTTATGTTCCCATTGGGGCATCTTACGTTTTGGAGCATGACATACTTAACCGACACTTCTTTTTTTGTGTATATAAAGTAGTTTTCTGGATTGTAACATTCTATTGCTCAAGTGTGGTTTTTAAACTGAAATTAACGTACTCTTTTGTATGGTTATCATACATTATTTACACGAATTCTTTAGGGTCATTTGCTTTTATGTTGTAAAACCTTATCCTGAATACCGGGGGATTGTCTCCGTTTGCTACTTGTTTTTAAATGTTAACAGAGTTGAGAACCGAAAGCTGGATATAATATTACCTGATATACTATAAAATTATTTAAGATTATTATAAAAGAACACTTGCAAATGGTTGATGAGTATGTTTAAGTGGGATCTTATTAAAGAATAACAAGTCAATGTTCTGATAAAAATACTTTTGTTTTGTTACAGATTTGAATAGAAACTCTGTTTTGAAAGACCTGCGGTTCGTGAATGCAAAACTGGGATCACTAGAATTAGGCAAGTAACTGCTAAACGTGAATGAACTCATTTTTAACTGTAAGTTTTGGCCTGGTTTCTTAGAGGAATCTGAGAAAATGAAAAGCATATATTGATCTGACTTAAAGAAATACAGAAAAATGAAAACTAGTGTCTGTCTTGCATGTGGATTAGTATTTCACACATGTAGCAAAAATTTGATTCATTCTGTGCATGTGTTTGCTAATACCAAGTGATAAATTTTGTTGTCTAGATTTCTAAGAAAATAGGGGGGTTGTATTTGGGGGGGTGGGGGAAGAAACCTGACAAGGTTTACTGTTTTTCAGTGGCATATTTGCTTGCCCTCTACATCTTGGAAAGTTGCTTTGTAAGCTTTAGGAGCAGTACAAAGAGGATGTGCTATAAGAAGTATCAGCTCACTCTCAGAATATGTCTGCTAATTATTTAAACTTTATCCTCAGCAATGTAGTCAACATCCTGAAAATGTATATTATTTCAAAACAGTTTATGTAAATGAGATTAAGAATAAATATAAACTCGTCTTCTCTTCCTAATCTGCACAAATAATTTTATCTACTCTGACTTTTGCTGGCCATCAAACCATGTATTTTGGTGCAGGAATAGATTTTTTTTTTTATTATTTTTTTATTGCATTTCCTGAAGACAATACTTGTGTGATTAATACATTTTAAAAATTACTTTAGGAAATGGAGATGATGATGAGTATGCTGATGACTTCAACAGGTAAGAGAAGGATAATAGTGCCTTAGCATAGTATTTAATGTACTGTAAGCATATCCGCTAGCATCTCTGAATTATTTTGTAATACTTCAGTTAGTCACTATTACTGGAGTCTGTCAGTTTCTTTCAATTCCTCTAAACTTCATTTTGCTGTTCTAATACATAGTTACATTTTCAAAAAGACATCTCTCTTGTGTAGCGGGTAATGAGTTCCTTAAAAACCTGGTGCTAACTTGAAGATGATAAGTTGTGCCTTTTTTGTGGAAAGTGCATAGTTTGTTGTTTTTTTTTTCCCTGAACCGTGCACTTAACAATGCTTTAACATTTTAATGCTATTAGACAATGAATATGACACATGCTGAAATATTCAACTAAAAAATAAACCCTCATGAGCAGTCAGTAATAAATATTTAACAGCCTTATCCTTATGATGTTAAGGTATTGCTGTTGTGAACTGCAGATTGAGACCTAACTATTTATCATGGCTTCATCTAGGTAGAGAACCCTTAGCTGTTAGGGGTTTTAAGTAGCTCCATATTTAACTTTTTAGGAAGTGAAATCTCCATCATGTCAATTATAAAGTGAAAGTGAATATAATATCTAGATAGTCTAAAAAAGTCTTATGTTTATGGTTTTCTTTCTCTTTTAGTACTAGTCATCGCTCAGAAAAAAGTGATATCAGTATTGGTGAAGAAATAGATGAAATTTCTGTGGAAACAGAAGAGTCAAATGCCAGTGATAAAGTATGATTCTTTTAAAATTGACATTCTTATGATCTTGTCTTGACACGTTTTTAATCTTCTGTGAAGGAATGTGCCATTGTCATAGGTTCGTAAGATACATGTTAAGGTCGTATTATTTATGTTCAGTGTTTTTATACCTGGTATTATGGTTAAGTTAGATACTATACTGGTTAAAAAAAAAACAAACAAAAAACAACAAAAGAAACAACAACAACAAAAAAAAACAACACAAAAAACCCCCAACAAAACAGAAACCCCACAACAGTTTTTCAGTAGTACAATTCATTGTCTGTTTCTGGGCATGTAAAATGTATTTGAAACTAGTTTAGTATCCAGCGTGGGAACGTCTTATCCCTGGATCTCAAGATATGCCTGAGCGACTCCTAAAGGTGTATGAAATCTCACTGAAAGAGCTTGAGGCGAAAAGGATGGGGTGCTGTATGAAGGACTACAAGAAATAATGCTTATTGTTTCTATGACTTCTGAGTCGGTAATTTCATTTATTTTCTAGCTTGAAGGCATCACGCAAGACCTTACTGTTTCTCAGTTAAGTGATGTTGGAGATTATCTGGAAGATGTGGCATAGAATTGGACAGCAAAAATGTTTCATCGTGCTGGACTAGAAGACTGCTGTGGACTGTTAATTTCAGACAATCACTTTTTTTGCTGGAATGTCCACTCCCTATTTGTGCCTTGTGTTTCAAAAAGACTGTAGGTGGAGAAGACTTTTAAATATTCTTAACAAGAACTAAAGGAAGTAGTGTGTTCCCATTTGAGTCGGATATCAGAATTGTTTTTTTCGTTTGGTTCAGCCAAACCTTTTACTGCAGGAGGTGGAATTTCCAAGCAGAATGTCCATTGCTGGCAGTGGGCATAATAAAAAAAGCGATTAATAAGAGAACATCTACAGAGAGGCATGTGGCTTTATAATGAACTTGCACTGTTATTGTAACAGTCTGATTTTTTTTTTTTTTTGATTTTTTTTTTTAAAGATAACCAAAGCAAGAACCTGCAGAGGTAGTGGTTCAACTCACACTTCTTTTAACAACAGTTTTTTCAAGTCAGCATGTAGTACGTATTTATGGTAACTCTAGCCACAATTGCTCCAGACTTACTTGAAACTGATGTTTTTCAGACTCTTCTGAAAGTTGGACATTTTTTTATTTCATTTTTTTGTTCCTAAGGCATATCAAATTGAGGGTATTTGAACTCTCAAATCTAAATTTAGGAGCTAAATTTAGCACTAGTCTTAACTCTGAATATTCTTGTTTAAATATGTTTGTCAGACCATTGATGTTAAGACCTAAGCTGGTTTTATATTTGATAATTTAATTGATATTATCTGTTGGTAAATCACAAAAAGTAATTTTGTAAGGATCCACAAATCATTAACTAAATTTTATTGGGTTTTGTAACATTTTCAAGTGTGGTAATGGTTTGTGGAGCTTTGACTATTGAGGGCTCTTCATGTGCTGTAAGGTCACTTTCGATCTTGAAAATCCTTGTTACATAAAACTGAGCACCAAGAAGTGAAACCACTAACCCTTTGCTTTTCGGATTCTGACTGCTGTACAGAATTAGGTTCGACGATTGAAAAATACCATACCGAAGACATTATGGACACTAGGAGCATATTCTTATATTTTTGTTACACTCTGGCAAAACGAGGTCAGTAGTGGCAACATTGACAATTCTTTAACAATACTGTGGTACGTGGCACTGCTCTAATACATGGACGTTTGTAATACTGAAAGAAGACTTCAAAATGTGCACTTTCTGAACGTTGTGAACACAGCTGGGAAATCTACACGTAAGTGAATATAATTTCTTTTTTTAAGGCATTGTAATTTTTCTTGGGAACACTGTTGGCCTCTCATCAACAGTCACCGCAGTGGATGCAGCATGCTAAACTGAAGCCATTGGTTAAGCATATAGAGCTGCTACGAGCACTGGATGCTGACTTAAATATCTTCATTTTTTTTTTTAATTTTTTTTTTTCCCCTGCACTGGACCAGCAGGCATGGAACAGTGCTGGGAAGGTAGGCTTGTACAGTATATAAACGATTTGAAAGGAGAGAGGAGAAGTGTGCCTTTTATTTATGTGCACCCCAAAATAGCCAGCAAAAAAGCGTCAGAATATTTAGTCATGATGTTGACTTCTTTGTGCCATATTTTAGCAGCTAAACACAGAGATGAGTGTTTTCACCCCAAAAAATCAATGTGCCATTGACCTCAAACAGTAACAGTGTTGTAACATATGATATATCCTGTGTAAAAATTCCTTTAAGTATGGGGGAACCTGTGCCTCAAGATACTATGTATGAAAATTTGTTTTGGGCTTTTTGGATTTTTTTCTTTTTCAAGAAGAGCAACAGCACGTCTGAAGAAAATAAAATTCCACTTGAACACCTGAGAACAGTTGGTTTCTGGCATTTATTTTTAAAGTGTATGGAATAATGTAGAGACCGCGATGTCTGCTTTTTTACATGTCTTGGGAAACCATGATGTTCCATTCCCTGTTAGCTGTAGGATATGTGGCAATATACCATACCAAAAGAAACAAAAACTTTATGAAGTGATTTCTAATTGCATTTGAAGATGTGGCCTTTTAAATAACTAATTAGCTATTTTAAGTGTTAACATGACTTGTTAACAGCAAAGTGTTGTTCTCTTACCTTGGGGGGTTAATTGGAGACCCTGCACTTAGGCTCTGATTTAAGGAAATGCCAAAAAGCAGTAAGTCTCCATGCTGTTCCTCCTGTGGACTTTTACTGACTTGTATATAACAATTCTAATTGCAAAATAAAGCTATTGTGCTGGCTAAACTGTGTTTTTGAGACTTCTTGAACCAGAAATCGTAACACTTAGGAAATTCAGGAAGGCCTGTGGGTTTTAAAGGGTTTCCTTGACATTTACTGATTTGTAGTCCAGTCTGCAATGGAGAATGTGTGCATGCTCAGGTTTTCTCTAAGCCTGAAGGCTCTTTGCAGTTCCTAATGGTGAATCCTAAAGTCTGATTAAGACCGGACTGAATAGGGTTACTGGATGTCAGTCTGGGTTGTCAATCAGTTTATAATTCAATGATAAAGGAAAGAATAAATCTGATCTTGATTGGCAAATTTTTGTCTTGCTTACCATTGTTAGTTTGCGTTAAGCATGACTGACAAGCTGAGCTCTCCGGAACGCTTGTTTTGCTGTACACTTCAAACCATATTGTTTGGTATTTTACATTGGCCTTCTCCTTATAGGACCTAATGCAGTTGAATACCCAACTTCAACTGCCTGTTAGAGTTAACAACTAGAGCCCAGTCAGAAAAGATGGAAATCTTCCTGTCCAAGGATTCTTCTGTATTGATTCTACCATTTTGCAGACTTCTCTCTACATAGAGATAGAAGGGTCTGAGAGGGGCACTTACGACTGATCGGTGCACTTTTGTACCAACTAGGTCTGGTTAGAAACATGCTTTTTTTGTTGAACACTCACGCTCTGTAATTTGTTTAACAAATCCTGTGACTTACAGAAGTAGAAAATTAATGACTAAGCTATGGCTGACAGTTCCGTACCATTAATATGCTTCTGGTAGTGAGGATGGATTATAAAAATTATACCTGTCTTTTTTCTTTTTTTTTTTTTTGTAGTGAAGTTACTGCATTACACCTTTCTTTTTCTGTTTTTCTTTTTTTAAAAGAAAGTGAGAAACCATAGCACAGCTGATCACTTCCTCATAAGTGATGTTTTCACCAGCTGTAATAAAACCCCTGTCAGCTTTGGAGCGTTTTGGCAACACGGTCCTTATTTAGACAATGTGTCTACCTCTTGAGACAACTCAAGCACTTGTCACTGACAGGGTGATTGGGTGAAGTTAATAAGGATAACGAAGAGTTTTTGCCACTTCCTTTGCTTTTTAGCGTGGTAATTTTCACTGATGAATTGACTTTGTAGAAAGTCCAGCCTTCTCCTCAGAAAAGAATGCATCTGTGGATTTTTCAGCTCAGTTGTAGATGAAAGCCAACAAGCATGTAGGTTTTAGCATTATCTAGGCAGCAAGAATTAAATCTCAGCAAGATGACTACAGGGCTTTGTGTTCATTTCAGGAAATGTCAGATGTGTCTTTCTGGTTTGATGTTTTCTTTGTAAGGTAGAGCCAAAAGAGAAGTTGAGTTGAATCTGTAAGAGATGCAGTTTTGGTAGATTTGTAAGTAATCTTGTTCACCTTGAAGCTAAACCCTCTTCAGATGAGCACTAACAAAGGCAGTATTGCAGAAACACAACTTGCAACAAGTGACTCTCCTGATTTCTACAAAAAAGAGGAACTGGGCTATTCAAGGTCATTGAGTTACCCAAAGATTGAACCTCTGACAGAACTGTGATGAACTTCAGAAAGTGTCAGTTCCTTTGTTTATCATGAATAGTACTGTCAGAGCCAGTGAGGCTGAGACAGATAGGTAACAGCAGTCAGGGACTTCTTTCTGTGAAGGGATGAAGGCACCTGGCCCTGCTTATCAGACTTGTTTATTCCTTGCCTGAGCCCAACTCTGGTATGTTGCTTTGGGTTTTTTTTCTATGGTGATGGGTCACTCTCTGAGAAATAAGGTGTGCTAGGAAAATACAGGTTGCACCTGTTGAAGATGATTGGCAACCTGTCAGCAAAGATAACTTTGTGAAGAGTTTAAACTAGGTTTATTTGGGGTGGAGACCAAAGCCTGCAGTATGTGAGAGGTGAAGGGAGCATAGATGGGAGAGTTTGCGGTAGGGACATAGAATCATACAATAATTTTGGTTGGAAGAGATCTTCAAGACCATAAATAAAGCCCAACCATTCATGCAGCACTGCCAGGTCACCATTAAACCATATCCCTAAGCACCACATCTACACGTCTTTTAAATACCTCCAGGGATGGGGACTCCACGACTTCCCTGGGCAGCCTCTTCCACTACTTTACAACCCCTTCAGTGAAGAAATTTTTTCCTAATGTCCGAACCAAATCTCCCCTGGCGCAACCTGAGGCCATTTCCTCTTGTTCTATCACTTCTTACTTCGGAGTACAGACCACCTCCCACCTCAGGTCTCCTGTGAGCTATATTTTTCTCCAGGCTAAACAACCCCAGTTCTCTCAACCACTCCTCATAAGACTTGTTCTCTAGAATCTTCACCAGCTTCCTTGCCCTTCTTTGGATGTGCTCCTGCACCTCCCTTGCTCTAGGAAGCAACTGGGATCATCTGAGGTTCTTTTCTCCAAATGTGCAACAGAATAAACAAGAGAAGGTGTAAGTCTGTGCAGTCACAAAGCTGTGATATTACTGGGTTGACTGGAACACAGTGGAACATCTTGCATGACTGGAGTGCTGCAATGGATGGACGTAAGTATAACCAGCAGAAAGGGAAGAAAAATGGAGGCGGAGAGGTCTGGAAGGGAGTAGTCTGAAGGAGCAGAGCGTAAATGGAATGGGAAAAGCCCATTCCAAGAGTTTGTCATCAGGGCTAAAGGGAATATTGTGGTAGGCACCTGCAACAGACCACTCAATCAAGAAAAGGAAGAGAATTTGCAGAAGTCCCTTGATTTCACACTCTGGTTTTCTTGGGGATTTTTAACCAGCTCTGATTTACAGGGAAAAACAACATGGCAGAACATAAACAAGCCAGGAGACTTAGAGTGTGTCCAGAAACATCTTTTGCTTGTGTTCTGGACAGAACTGGCAAGGGCATACTCTAGATCTACTACCCAGGAATAAGGAAGAAGTGCTCAGATAAAATAGTCAATGGCTACCTTAGCTACACCCAAACCCAATACACAGTTACTGTAAGATAACAGTTAAAAATCCTTAGCGCAGAGACAAAGCCAAGTAACAGACTAATAGAGTTCAGTTCTCTAAAGTCTAAGACTATCTTGTTCAGGGATCTGTTTGACAGGAGCCCATGGGAAGCTGCCCAGAGAGGTGCAGGACCCAGAGCTGATTGATTTTCAAAAGGATTCCTTCCACTCTGCAAAAGGCGTAGCAGGAGGACAGGCTGGCTGATTGATAAACTCCTGGCTGAACTCAAATGCAAAAAACTGGAAAGTGGAAGTGAGGATGAGCTACAAGGGATGACTGTGGAACTGCACAGGCATGCAGGTATGGTACAAGGGGCATCAAGGCTTAGCTGAAGCTGAAACTAGCAAAGGACGTAAAGGCAGCAAGAAGGGTTTCTGCAAGCAGGACATCAGTAAAAGGAAGACGAATGAAAATGGGCCTGCTGCTCAATGGAGTGGGTGACCTAGTGATGAAGAAAGAAAAAAAAGACTGAGGTACTCTTTCTTCACTTCTGTCTTTACTGGCAAGGTCTACTCTCAGGCTTCTTTGAAAGGTTGTGGTGATCAAGGGACATTCCTCATGACCTGAAAAAGGAAAATGTTGCGTCTAGCTTTTAAAAAGATGAGAAATACAGTCTAGCAAGCTACAGACCAGTCATCCTCATCTCAGTGCCTGAGAAATGTGATGCAAGCCCTCATGGTAGCCATTTCTAAGTACGTGAAAGGAGGTAAGGTGACAGAACAGCCAGCATGGGTTTATGAAGTGCAAATTGTGCCTGACCAATGTGATTATTTTTTGTCGCGTCTCTGAGGGTAAGAGTGGATGACATTTTCTTTGGCTTTAGCCAAAGTCTCCCAAAGCATCTATGTAGCTAAATTGTAGACAGATGGGCTGGGTAAAAAGCAACTTTGCAGAGAAGGATCTGGGGTTAGCTGTGGAAGGTGAAAGCCGAAAACCTGGAAGAATGAGTCAACCTGATGGCTATGCTTGTGTAGCTAGCAGACTGAGGGAAGTGGCTATTTCCCCTATATCCCCTTCATTGTGAGACCATACCTGGAGTATTGTGTTCTATTTGGGCTCTTCCCGTATGAGAGAAGCCAATAAAATAGAGTCCAGTGGAGGGGCCAGAGGATGGTGATGAGTCTGGAGTATGTGACCGATGAGGAGTTGGGACTGTTCTGCCTGTAGAAGAGAAGGTAAAGGTGTGTGGTTAAGCTGCCATCTTCCATCATTATGGGAGGGCTGTGTGGAAAACAGACCTAGACTCTTCCTGGAGGTGCCCAGTGAAAGGAAAGGATGGTAGTCAACAGTCAAATTGCATTAAGAGAAATTCTAGGTGCATACATGAAATAAAAACTAAAAAATCACCATGAGAATAGTCCAGGACTAGAGCAGGTGCCCAGAGACTTTGTGAATTCTCCTTCACTGGAAATCTTCAAAACTCAAATGGACAGAACTGGAGCAACCTGATTTAGCTTTGAAGTTAGGTCTGCTTTGAGCAGGAGATTGGACTTCCAGAGAGCCCTTCCAACCTAAATTATTCCATGATTTTACCAAAGCTGACCTTTATCTGGAAGATTAACTGTTATGGGGATCAACAGACTCCATCTGGCTGCTACTGTGCATGCAAACTACCTTGTTCCCATGTAGAAATAGTTTTGCTACAGTTCATTGGTACAGATGTTCATGTACACGCAAACTGTCCCGTGGAGAAAGGTCAGCATTTGCAAATACAGTAGTTTAGTATTGACTCTACTATAAGGTTTAAACCTTACGTTCTTGAAGGAATCTCTTGGAAAATGTGAACTTAAAACTTAGTTTGGTATACTCTGTGAGTAACTGCAGCTGATCCTTACGTTTGGATCTATGTTTAAAAACAAACCATAAGGTTTCTAAAAGTTGTTTTTCAGTTTCTTAGCGGCTTTAATTGTTTTGTTTCAATTGCTCTATGCTGTGGGGAAACCACAACAGATACAAGGTAGTAAAATCAGGTCATTCGCAGTTCCCCTGTAGAAGTGTCACATGCATCTTCATAACAAGAAAGGTGCTTCAGATTTTTTTGCTCTGAAATGGAGCTTCCACCTTGCACTTGCAACATGGTCTATTTGGGCTGACAGATGTCCTTCAGGCCACTGTTGGCATGTGCCAGAGGACTGTTTCCAGTTACATTGTTTGCTTAGGTGATCATGGCAGAATCGCTTTTAAACAGATGTTCGTGTTATATTTTAGGCATGTATTTCTGGTGTTTCATGTTAGGTTATGTAATTGAAAGCTCATCTTCACAAAAGGAAAGGAGGACAGAGGAACAAGGTAACTCCTTTAAGTCCAACTGCCACTGCTGGGGGCTACTCTGGTCCTGCAGCTCCGTTCCAGCGGCGTGGGGCCATGAGGCTCACCACGCTGCAGCCACACAGAATGACAAGCCCCTCAGGAAGTACCCTGCACCAGCACCAAGCCTCCTGCTTGGGGAGTGCAGCCCACCCAGGAGATGAAACATGGCTGGGAAATGCTGTGTGAGAAGAGGGGATGGTGCAGTCCAGCTACTCTTGTGTAGGTGACTGTTATGTTACGTTATGGGATTAAGGCTCAACTCTTATGAGCACTAGAGGAACAAGGGCAGGGGGGCCCAATACCAAACTGGATCCACAAACCCCCCTGCCCTGTCTCTTCCCTAGGCTGTCCCAGAAGAGGTGCCAGCTCACAATCCCCCAGGCAAGCCCTCAAGTCACCACAAAGGGACCTACAGAGGCATGGGCTCACAGGGAGATGTTGGGGAGGACCGTTTGGGGTTCCTTTATGGGATATTCAGAGCCAGGACTAAAAGAGGGGAAAAGGAGAGAATCATGGTAGTTTAGAGGAGCAAGTGCAGGCAAAACAGAGGGAAAAGGGGATGAAAAGGGTTTGTTGTGCACAACAGCTGGTGCTCAGCAGCCTGTTTGGCCATGCTTGCCCCTGACCAACAATGCCTGCTCCCTGAGCACTGTTTCCAGCTTTTTCTAAACACAAATAAAGACGCTTAAAACACTCTAAACAATTCTGTCTTGTGGATGGGGGAATGAATTTAGGAGAAATCTTGAAGCATACATGTCCTTGAAATCAGTGTGATATTTGCCTACCTGAGAAAGGTTTTACAGAGGATGAGTTTTACAAAATTTTTCTGGCAACCTTTGTAAGAAAAGGCACCTTTATAGTGCTAAATGGCTCAAATGAGTGGCTGATACATTGACTGATGTTTCCTTCATCTCCTTTGAACTGCAAAGTAGGAGAGCTGTGCTCTGCTCTTTAAAAGAAAACTGGTAAAACCAAAAGATAAGTAGTTTGAAAAATTCCAAGCAAACCAAGAGAGAATTACAAAATTTTAGCTCTGGTTTTCAGAGGCTAAAGCAATCTTGGAGATTAGTATTACGTACTTCGTAACAACACATTAATGGGAGAAATATTACATTTAAAATAATTTTAAGGAATAAATTTTAGATTTAAGTAACAGAGTCTGCCATAAGAAAGTAACACCCCCATGTATCGTTGACTGCAACACTGCAAAACTGGTATTCCTCAGTTACACTCAGTCGGCAGACTAATTAAACACTAAGTGAAAATTTAAATCAGGCACCTGAATCGAAACTGTTAAACAAAACAATGAGGAAAATCTGATTTTTCAGCAGGTTTTTGCACTGCAGGTTGCTTTACAGTGTGGTTACAGGTGCAGGGAAGTGTTTACATTAGAAATCTAATATTCCCAGACACAAAGAAGACAAATTCTCATGGACTTCTTCCATGAAAGAAAAATTAAAATGCATGAATACATTCTCTTCCTTTAGTTTCTGGTTTCAATAAGTGTGTGCTAATTTGACAGTACTTAATTTGAAGGAATTGAAAGTTCCAGTCCAAAAAGATGAATGCATTGAGACCATAGGTCTCATCTAATCTGAGAAGCTAGGACAGGATAAACTAGTGTGTTGTTAGTGTGCAGTAGCTCTTCTGCACTGTTTCCTTGTACACACATTCCTTTTGTATTAAATATCAAAATCAATTAAGCTAAACTGTGGAAAGATGCAAAGGAGTCCAGAGAGGTACTAAATATATGGGCAGAAATGAGTGCCAAGTACCACTTTGAGAGAACCTGAGCTAATCCAGTTTATACAAAGAAAAAGAAATCAAGCACATACACCTGAATTGAGACTAGCCCGAAGAACAGTGAAGCTGAGAAGGCAATGGGTGGTAGCAGAGAGTAAGTTATGTATAACTACTTGAAACGGTGTCTGCAGCCAGCATGAGAGCCTTGCCTTGGTGCAGGAAACTCTTGCGTTTCTGAAGCGATGGCTGAAGCTGTGCTCCCTTTCCTGTAGCGTGTGGCCGTGTTCTTGATAGTGAAGCAGATACTGACTTGAGCAATTTAGAGCAAGGAGCAGCAGATGTTTGGGTTCATTTGAATAAAAAAAATTAAAAAGTCTGAAGTAATAGCAGCACATCAGAAATTAACTCTGAAAAGGACTCTGGTTTTGAAGCAGAAAGTCAGAATCTCTACTGTAAACAAAAATTTAGAAGGTGTTATTTTGGTTTTGGCTGTGCCCTGATGTTGTAGGGGACATGCTAGAAAATGCTTTTTTGGAAAAGATGAAGATTTGAATGCCTGTAGCAGCTCATATAGACTACATGATCTCATAGCTCTGGCCCACTGTTTTTTGTGTAACAGAAATACCTTGTAACCCAACAGCTTTATCAATGAACAAAGCAGGCATGGCTTCTTTGCAGTGCAAACAATGTAAAGAGCTGTTCTGCCTGTGAAATGCATGATTTTTAGGGGCAGCTCCATAAATGTCACTTACTCCACCCTGCCTCGTTAACAGTGGGACAAGAATTTCAGAGGTCCTCTTCCTGTGCCACAGCGCGTTCAACCCCACAGCCAGCAGACGCAGCCTCACCTCACCTTTGGCTCTATCTACCAAGCAGCTCAGCTTTGGGTGCAGTTCAGAAAGAGATGCCTGAGAAAGGAGACTGTTTGTCTCTTTCTATGTCTTCCTTTGTCCCTTTACTGAAAAGTAGCATTCAGTTCATGGTTAGGGCCACATGGAACTTAGAACACATACAAGTTAGAGAGCCATGTGCCTCTTTCAAGACTCTACCCAGCTGTGATCAGTCCCACTCCTTCAGAGTGCAGACTTTGTGCCAAAGGATGGAATCTCTGCAGTACAGCTACAAACCTGAAAGAAAAATGGGGTCACAAATATAGGCCAATTACCCGTGCATCATGGAACAGGAAACCTTGCAGAACAGACTTTTTCTTTTTCGTTTGCTCATCTCCCGATGTGGTTTGCTCTTGTGGTCTTTGAATTTAAAAAAAAAGGATGCATCCTGACTCATGCTGTTATGTAAGTGTTCTTACTTGTGACCAAGGATCTGTTGGCCATGGGAAGCAAACTGAAGACCGTCCAGTTGTGTGGTCTTTTGCAATAAATGGCATCTATACATTTTCTAGTCACTACTACACTTTTGCTCAAGTTCACTGCTTTTTATTTCTGCACAGTAGAACCAAATTCTGCTAATTAATCATTTGTTTGTTAATGTTCTCTGTGCTGCCTCAAGGGGTTGGTGAAGTGAATTGAAATAAACTTTCAAGAGGTAGGAACATAAAAGAGATCAACCAGATCAAGCAGACCTAATCAGTTGGAGTTTATTTTTTCCCTCCTTGGTCCAACAATATACAAGTGCAGAAGCTGAGCTGTGATAAGCTGACCACATAGCTAAAGACAGATTGCTTTCTTGAGTCTGGCTGCCATTTTCCTCCCACAGCTTTTGTTCTTAACCTGAGCGTTTAGTCTAAAACTACAGAAGTCTGTTGTTTGTTACCAGCCTGGAGCCACACTGTTATTTGAAACAATCATTTAGTGAACTGTGGTCATTATTTTAACAGATAGGATATTTCATAGAATTTGATGCTCCAGCTCAAAGCTATGGCAGTGCATAAAAATGTAACATGGTGAAGAATTTGACAGGGCTTCAGGGAAACTAAAAGTTTTGCCACTGAAAGTATTGCATGCCAACGTGAAGTGTTGAGGGGATGGTCCCCACCACGCATCCTTACTGTCAGGGGACAATGGGGACAAGGGGACACTGTGAACAAGGTTGCAGCCGTGGAGGGGAATTTAATAGTGTGATCTTATGGCCTTGTGTTAACCTCTACGTGCAGAAAACTGTGCATTTTGGTAGAACTACACAGGCACAAATTTTTATCTAGTCTCAGTTAGGCACAGAAAGGAGGGATGAAGGACAGTGGAGGATCCTCTGCTGTATATTTGGAGCCTGAATGGGCAGTGATGAGGCAGTGTGGGACCAATGCTGAAGTGCCAGTGAAGCACAGCAAAGCACATTTGGGTTGTGTGGTGCAGAACCTCCATCACTTTCATATTTGTACAGTGGCATTAGCAAAACGTTAGAGTATTCTTCCTTCACATTAGTTTGATGAGTTGTGAAAGGGTAAAAAACA
This sequence comes from Baryphthengus martii, assembly GCA_013396935.1. Classification (NCBI taxonomy): domain Eukaryota; kingdom Metazoa; phylum Chordata; class Aves; order Coraciiformes; family Momotidae; genus Baryphthengus; species Baryphthengus martii. The sequence goes on along the minus strand of VWZK01005484.1, from coordinate 24,549 downwards.
CTGTCCTCAGAAATGGCCTCTCAGGCTGGGAACTCAGCCACTCTAAGCACAACATAGATAGCCACAAGATGGTGGCTTAGAAAGTCACTTGACTGATTGTTCCAAGCTCCTTTCCTCTGTATATGGTCTGCTTCCTCTTTGGTTTCCTTTCTGACTTTGCTTGTTTCCTTTGCTGCCTTTATTCCCGTGTCTCCTACTGGATCTCTCTCCCTCTGTTTCTGTTCCTGAATTACCCCTGTTCACCCTACCTTCTCCTCGGCCCTGAGTTGCACTTGATTTCTGCAGAGAGACACTACAAACCCAACTTACAGAGCTGTGCTCCCACTAGTTGCATCTGCTCCCAGCACCAGGATAAATCACTTCTGTCTGAACATGATTCGAGGAAGGGCCATCTAGCCCTTATGGCACTGACTTGCATCTCCCAAGGTATGTTCACAGGTCTGCCATCGGCTTCACAGGTGACTCTGGCTAAGCAGCTTAATGTTTCTGTGTGCCAAGTCCTGAACTGTAAAAAGTGGGTGGGTGGACCTGCTGCAAGCTAGCAGTTTGTCAGACTGTACGGCTCACAATGTTCGTTTCATCTGCGAGCACCACTAGTGCCTGTGTGGATTTCCTCCCATTCTGGTCCAGTCACCCTCTTCCTCTCTGACCCAGGACAATGACCTGTCATTACAACTCAACGACTCTGCTGAGACATGTTTTGCAGCTGACCCACTGTTTCAGTCTGGGATAGGTTTGAGGAAACCACTCTGGACCTCGCAGGACAGCAGAATGAGAAAAGATGAAAAACATTTAACATAGGATTTGACCACCTCAGATGCAACAAGATAAAGCTGGAGGCAGTGAACAAGCTCTGCATTTATGACTGTTAAAAGAAACAAGTCTGATTCTAGACTTTCCCAATGTTTATAAGTTTTCAACTTCATCAAAAATAATCTAAAGTCCTTTCCAAAAACAAAGCACCTCAATTTAGTCATAGCAAATTGAACTCTCCCAAAGCTTCTTTCTACTTTATTCAAACAGCAGCTTTTTATTTAACAAATGATCAGAGGGGAGCTTTTAAGAATAAAACATTGTGCTGCCCTCAGTGAGGAGGCATCTTCCACAGTAGGAACTCAAAATAATATGTTTATCACATAAAATTACTAGGAAAATTGCAGAAAAAATCCTATATTAGTGGAAGCTGTTTGCCTGTTTTCACACCACTTAAATATTAACAGCAAGGATTTTTTGTTCATGGTACAAGCCAGCCTGTGCTAGAAGCAATGTGGATTAAGCTGATTGGACAAGTCCAACATCATCTAAAGGGGAACAAACCACTCTAGTCCTGCTGCCTGCATCTGCTGTGGGAAGTGGCATGACATCCTTCTCTTTTTCAGCCATGTAAGCTGATCTGGGAGTGGTGATGACAGGGAAGCAGATTGCAGCTTGTGTCATATAATACCTGTATATGTCAAAATGAACAAAGGAAAACAACTCCCTGGACACACCCTGGCTGACATGGGTGAACTTGGACATGAGGAGCACACTCTTGTTGTGAAGCTAGGTGATGAAGATATCTTCAAATGTCTGGCTTGGCAGTGCAAGTCAGTCTCCATATCAATTTAAAAGAAACCTCTTTCTATTGGACAGGTAGAAGGGGTCTCCTGAAGGATGGGCTGCTCTGTGTGCCAGCTGCAGCAGGAAGACCCAGGCATGACCAGCAAACATCACATTGTGTCCTTCCAGGAAGACGTCACTGTCCCTCAAGAGCAAGGCCAGGGTGAGGCTTAGGGGATCCTTTCCAGACTTCATGCATCACTCTGGGTTAGTGTGGAAAAACTTCACCTGTGTGTGTGAGATTGTCACTTTTCTTTATGGGTGAGAATGACAATTCTCTCCAAGGATAATCCTTTTTCCCTAAGCAGAGAGAGAGGAGGCAAACTAGGCTCAACTCTATCTAAGATCAAGGTCTGAACTCTTCTTGCTGGTTTTCACCTAGCCCCTAAAGAAGTCAGTTCTGTTTACTAAATAAGGGGGTTATTCTTCACTTGGGAAAAAAGAAATCCAGCCAAACCAACAAAGAAAGAGAATGAACAGTCTTATGTTGTTTTGGTAAACTACGACAGCCACCTGGAGAGAAAGGCATGTGCCAGAGGCCAGGAGAAAATAGGGAATCACTGCCTGTAGCAGCTGATATGTTGGCTCAACTGCAGCTTGAAACCTAACTGAAAAACACCTTTGGGATTATTCACACCTTTAAAAGTAGACAGACATCTAAATTTTTTGCTAGATTGAGGCCTTCACCAATTCAGCAAGGGCTGAAGAGTCAATGTTGCAACCTTAAATGAAATGCAGTGGTTAGCAGCGAGTGTGTTGACCCCATACCTTTACTTCAGACTAACATTTGAGAAGTCAAGGAACAGATTGCATAAACTTAATGTAATCAACATTACTTTGAGAAACTGATTACAGCTTTGGATTCTGGTTTTGTATATTTGATATTAAAAGGGAGTCTGCTAATGGTTCTTGGGGTATGTGCCTTGAGATTTAGAGCACTTAGTCCTGACACATGGGACTGAACAGGGAGTAGATGCACTCAAGACGAACAGAAAAAAACGTGCAGAGGAGTGCAGGTAGAAGGAAATGACTATCTGGGCCAGGTTTCAACTCAGTATTTCATCTAGCAATGGTCAGGGGTATTTTGGGAGAAACTAAGCTTTGAAATGGGAAAAATAATATTGTGCCTGTGAAGTAATGAAAGAGCAAGACTGCTGGCTCAAACATTCTCAGCTAGGGTGTGATCCTGACTCCAAACACAGACTGGTGAGGTCTGTTGAATGTGGACAGAAAAAATGCTTTGAGGGTGAGAGAAAGAAAGATGACTGTCAGAATGTCTTCTCTGAAGGGAGAGACTATGCTGGGCCATGTCAAGGTTGGTTCCTCCGGGTCCCCCTTTGTAGGAGGAAGCAGATAGAGTCAGGACTACTTTGCATGTGGCCACAGAAAGCAGCCATGAGGAGAAGCTGCAGATACTGGTGAGGGTGTTCCTGCTAATGCCTAGGTGGTGATTTCTGAGATAGGTATTAAAGCTTCAGGGTAGTGAGAGCCCACTGGGGATGAGTGAGGGACAACTGCAAATTTAGATGTCTGCCAGTCCTGGTCAACAAAACAGGAGGAAGTTGCAGCGAAGCAGGAAGTGGTTAACATTAGCACACTTTCCCAGATCTCAGTGGTGGAGGCAACCAAAACATTCTGTGGAGGATGTGTAGATATCAGTTGCCAGCTTTCTCAAGTATGTCCTCATAGACATGCATGCTTTTTCCCTTCAGTAAAGAACATGGCTATACTGTACAACACAGCCATAGAACCAGAGAATAGTTTGAGTTGGAAGGGACCTTTAAAGTTCACTTGCTCCAACCTCCTCTGCAATGAGAAGGATAGCATCATGAAGAGATGAGTAAGGTGCCTGGATAGGCATCAAAACCAATCTAAGTTGGAACAGGACACATGGATCCTTTGGGGACTGTACTGCATCTGGTACCTGAGCTACCTGACATAGCTTTGCACTGAAATAAAGATATACTGAGAGACCTGTTAAAAGATTTTGGGCTTGCTGCAGATGGAGAAGTTTCCTCACCAATGACAAGAGCCATAACTAAGTTTCTAGTTTTCCAGCTCTAAGTTCAAATCAACACCAGAATGCCTACATAACTATCTCAGTCCCATTGTGCTACCAGTGCCACCTGGCAGGATAGTTGTACCTGGATATCTGGGCTACTCATCTACTGTTCTTTACTATCCAGCCCATTGCCCTTCAGTACAATTTCAGTATATTTAGTATATTATATTTATCACATATATATATATGTGCCGTATGGTTATCCAACGTACCCACCCCGCAGCATTAGCAGGTACCTGTCTTGGTGCAGGCTAGATTATATTTATGGAAACAAACTCATCGTCTCTCAGGAATGGGATGTAAGGACATGTTTGCATTCTCTGTGCAGCACAGAATTAATCAACAGCAGTTGTCAACTTCCTGCTCCTGTGGGGAAATGATCTGTAATGTGCCTCCTGTTACTTCTTTGATTTCTTTCTTTTTTTCTTATGTTTTTCGTTGTTTGTTTTGTTGTTTATGGTGCTGTTGGTTTGTTTTTTTTTTCTTTTACCACCTATATAATCACAGTGGAAAAATCAATCTTATCAAAGCACTAACCACCAGTAAGTGACGGTATGCATGAAGACCTAGAGATCAAATGATAACCACAGTTGCCCACTCTAAGAGGGAAGTGAAAGGTGAACTATCTGCTGGGGTATGAATTCAGAGAGCTTCTCTTAGCTGTTCACAGCAGAGGATCCTGTGTCAGCAACCGCTGTCCCTGTCATGAGCTTGGCACAGCACTTCTATGTGTATTTCTTTTCCCTTGTAATCTACATGGACATTCACAGGTATGCTCAAGAGATCAAGGTACCTTGCTTGTGTTGACTGCAGTAAGAGTTAAGTGCCAAATATATATGAAATTTATTAAAAGCAGAATGATATAAGCATATGCTTGGTTATCTCACTGATCCACATCTGACCACAGAGATGATCTGTGATTACAACACAACCTCCTTCTTACATATCCTGGTTTGAGTTAGAACACAAGTAGTTCTGTTCAGTGATTTTAAGAAACTGCACTTTCTGAAGGTAGTGGTATATTTTTGCAGACACCCTCTGCTTCTAGCAATGATAACACTCAACGTTTACAGTTGCTACCAAGGATTGGTGTGCAGAAAGGCTCTTGCTTGTACTTGCTTCTGTGCAGACCAAGGTCACTGTTAAATCTTTTGTGCCTTGTTGGGGGTGTAGAAAGTAAAGGGCTGCACCTATGGGGAGGTGCAGACAGGACAGGTGACCCTAAACTGACCAACGAGGTGTTCAACCCCATATACATCACATTCAGTATAAAGCTGAGGGATCATGAGGGTCAAGTGCTCTTCTTCAATGGCCGGCATCCAAGGAGGACTCTGTTCATTCTCTCTTTATCCCAATTTTTGTATTTCAGAATCCAGCTCCTGAACCTGGCTCCCATCTGCTGCTGAGTCCAGTCTGGGACTTCCCCAGTGCCTCCTGGCAACATCAGTGATGTGATTGCCATCATCACACATCATCACAGAAGTTAGGACTGCTTCAAAAGTGATTGGTATTGAAGCACAGCTCTTCCTGGCTCCACGGCTACTGGTACAAGGCTGGATGTTCAAGGGTAAGTTTCCTTCTACTCATCATGTCACCCATATGGAGTAAATGGGCTGCATTAATCACAGAGAGCTTAAATTGGAAATCCAGTCATGCAGGAATCTTAGAAGAGATCATGGATTGGCCAGGCAGTAAAGACTTTGTAATGCCATTAGAAGAAGTAGTGACATGCACTGAAGAAGCCCCACCATATAATCAATTAACAGTTGAGAAGCAATATGATCTGTTTACTGATGGATCTTGCTATCTTGCAGAAAATCATTGGAAGTGGAAAGCTGCTGTGTGGAGTCACAGACGCGGCTGAGAGAGAAGGTGAATCAAGTCAATTTGCAGAAGTGGAAGCCATCCAGCTGGCTTTAGACATTGCTGAATGAGTAAAAAGTGGCCAGTATTCTGTCTCTGTATTAACTCATGGATGGTGGCAAATGCCTTGTAGGGATGGTTAAAACAGCGGAAATGGAAAAAACTGTCAATGCAGCCATAAAGCTATTTGGGCTGATACATTGTGGCAAGATACTGCCACCCGGCTAGAGAAACTAGAGAAACTAAAAGTGTATCACAGGGATGTTCACATACCTAGAAGTCAGGTCACTGAGAAATATCAAAAAAACCAGCAACTGGACCAAGCTGCTACAGTACTCCAGTCAGACTTAGATTGGGTACATAAACGTGAACTATTTTCAGCTCGGTGGGCCCATGACACTTCAGGACATCAGGGAGGAGATGTAACATACAGATGGGCTTCTGAGCAAGCAGTGGATTTAACTATGGATGCTGTTGTGCAAGTTACCCACAACTGTGAAACATGCACTGCAACCATGAAAACTAAGTGGTTAAAACCTCTGTGACATCGAGGACGATGGGCCGAGCATAAGCATGGGGAGACCTGGCAAACTGATTATATCACACTTTCTCAAATTCACCAGGGTAAGTAAGTGCTATGTGCTTACAATGGTGGAAGCAATCACTGGATGGCTGGAAATATATATATAGTGCCCAAGCCACTGCTCAGAATACTGTCCTGGGTTTTGTGAAGTAGATCTTGTGATGACACAGTGCTCCAGAGGGAATTGAGTTGGATAATGGAACTAATTTCAGAAACAATTTCAAAGACAATTGAGTCAAAGAACAGGGTATTGAATGGGTTTATCATATCTCCCATCATGCACCAGCCTCTGGAAAAACTGAACAACACAATGGACTGTTAAAAACTACTCTGAAAGCAATGGGTGGTGGAACTTTTAAAAATTGAGACAAGCATTTATCACAAGCCACCTGGTTAGTTAATGCCAAGGGATCCATCAATTGAGCTGGTCCTGCTCAGTCAGACCCTTTACATACAGTAGTAGGGTATAAAGTCCCTGTGATACATGAAACAAACCTGTTGGGGGAAACTGTGTGGGTGCTTCCTTCTTTGGACAAAGGCAAACCATTTTGTGGGATTGCTTTTTCTCAAGGGCCTGAAAATACTTGGTGAGTGATGATGAAAGATGGTGAAGCACAACGTGTATCTCAAGGGAATTTAACTCTGGATGAGAATACTCAATTTAAAGCTGTATAGTGTTAATCGCATAATAGTAACAGTGTTCAATAAGTGTCTTTCAGGTTAACATTGTGGTGATGACAGAAGCTAGTGGTGCTGACACTTCATTGAGTGACACCCAGTAACTTCCTGAGGTGAACTTGCAACCCATGGGCACAAAGCGTGATGAATTTCATAACATCTTTCCTGCTGTGAAAGACTATGATGGAAATCCACAGTCATGAACCAAATAAATTTAACAAACTCTTCTGTAGAAAGAAATTATAAACTAATGATGAGTATGATGTAAATGGTACAGAATAAGGGGTGGAATGTCCTGGTTTGAGTTAGAACACAATTAAGTCTGTTCAGTGATTTTGCTTTTCATCTGTCTCTTCTAATAACTGCACTTTCTAAAGTTAATGGTGTATTTTTGCAGACAGCCTCTGCTTCTAGCAACGATAATGCTCAATATTTACAGTTACTACCAATGATTGGTGTGCAGAAAAGCTCTTGCTTGTACTTGCTTCTGTGCAGACCAAGGTCACTGCCCAATCTTGTGTGCCACGTTGTAGGTGCAGAAAGTGAAAGACCACATCTGCGAGGAGGAGCAGACAGGACAGGTGACTCTAAATTGACCAACAAGGTGTTCAACCCCATATGCATCATATTCAGTATAACACTGAGAGATCATGAGGGTCAAGTGCTCTTCTTCAATGGCCGGCATCCAAGGAGGACTCTGTTCATTCTCTCTTTATCCCAATTTTTGCATTCCTGAATCCAGTTCCAGAACCCAGCTCCTGAATCTGGTTCCCATCTGCTACTGAGTTCAGTCTGGGACTTCCCCAGTGCCTGCTGGCAACATCAGTGGTGACAGTGATGTGATTGCCGTGGGGAAGGTGGATTTGATATTGATTTTGTATGTATTTGTATATATTTCATTTTATTATTATTATTTTCATTAAAACTGTCTTAGTTTTCTGATTCATAAGTCTTTCTCCCTTGTTCCTTCCAACCCCTTCAATTGTCTTTGTGATCGGGAAAATCACAGTCGTTGAGCTGAAAAGCACACATTGCATCTTGGTCCACATGGGAAGCAAGAAATATTTGAACTGTATCCAGCCAACACAGGAACTGCATATTTTGTAGACACAATTTCAAATTTCATTCTTCAGTTTCAGTATTTGTAAATTCAAGTGGGAGCCAGGATCCCAGGTGCCTTAAAATTTCCACACTAAACAATCAATTGGATCATTAGCTATACAAGCTTCTTTTTAATTCTATCTTTTGTCTCTTACTCAGGCCACGAAGGCCACTGCTGTGGAAAGAGAGGTGACTGGGGCATTCTGTCGTGTGAGACTCTTGTAAAAACAGTCATATAAAGATTGTAAAAACAGTCATATAAAGAAAGCACAACTCTAAAAAGAAAGCAGGTCAATTAATTCAACATAGTCGGGTTGAAATGTCAGTGCTTCGGAGTATAGACTGATGACAGGTTTACTTTGGTACTTATTTCAGTGAGACATGAAACAGAGAGTGAGTGACTGAATGAGCAAGAAAAAAAAAATGTTACCACAATGAGTATGGTCTGACTACAGCATCAAAAACATAGAAATTATGTCAACGATGGCATATTTAACTCTGCTTGTCTCTTTGCCTTCTGTTTGCAACATTTCTGACACAGAAACTCACTTGTCCTCTACAACCTAATGTGAATTAGTCATACATTGGTAAGCAATACAGCAGAACTTTCTTAAAGGGGACCATTTACTTCAGAAAGCAGCAGTTATTTGGAAATATTTTGCAATATGTTGTCTTCTTTGTAGTGATATATTTCATTAAAAAGAAATTAGATCCACTTTAGAAAGAATCTGGTTTTAAGCCTTTCGATGTAGCTGCTGTGTTAAGCTTGGTCTCATGACATTAAGTGCTGCAGTAATATGAGTTTAATTTCATAGATACATTGACCCAGATGGGATCAAAGAATGTTGTAATAGGTACTTTTGATATGCAAATCTCCACTGGGGAGGGGAGACATAAGAATGAAGCGACTTTCCCCCTCCGTGACCTCAGAAAGGACATTTACAATGAAAGCAATCTCTTCCCACTTGTGTAAAATGAAATGTCCGAGTGATGCAGAGCTTTATGCAAAGCATTGCAGAGGTTGTGGAGAATAAACGACTGGGACTCTTGTTATATTTTCTTCCTTGAGACTTCAGGAACAAAAATATATTTTCTGGTCCATATACCAGTTTCTTGTGGGCAGAGAAGATAGATTAAGTGCGATGATGAGTGCCTGGCATCTTCATTCAATTGCCCCTTGACAATACGAGGATTGTATCATCCTGTTCATTATTGTAAAGGTTTATTACTTCTGGCATACCCTTGGGAGATACTACACCAGAAATGGTTTTTAAACCTCCTTAAGATAGCAGCTGAAGAGCAGTAGTAAGAAACAGACTGAACACAACATAATTCAGGTAAAAGGTCTTAATTGAAAGAGTAGAGCTGATAAGAAATTGTCTGTTCAGGTTGTTACTGGGAAAAAGTGTGATTTCAATAAACCAGATTTTTCCTTCAGAATACCTTTGGTTATCCCAGAAACATTTTGATGGAAAATTGAAATGTGTTAATTGGAAAATTCTGTTCACGGGAGTTGTTCCTTATGAAGTCCAATCCATTTCCTGTCTAGGCTTCTGTGAGACTTCGACTGTGGAATGTTATTACTCATTGCCTACTTTCTTTATTCAAAGCTGGGAAACGAACTCTCATTGGTAAACTCAGACTACAGAAGAGAATAAAAGCATAAACAACTGTATATCAGTTCACCTGTGCATCTAAATGGGCATTTTTTTTTGCTATACAAACTTCCATCAAAAATCTGACAAATCTTTGTTTAAAACTTTTGCTTTCATCAACATTTTCTCCAAGAAAATAAAATATTTTTAACCAGCTTTTCTGAAGCCAGTGATTTTCACTCGAATGATACATTTACTGCTCCTTACGCTTCTTTCTGTAAGCCAGGCCAGCTAGGAGCTAGGCTGGTTCTGAGAAGTGATGCTGCAATGAAGCAGAGAAGTGCTCTGAGTATGACTGTGCTCCTCCTCCTTCAGAAATTCCACATTCAGTCTGAGAAGAAGTCGCCTCTGAATCTTTACCATTTTCACATGACCAGCAAACTGTTTGCCATCTTCTTTATTTTAGGCTCCCTCCATTTTCAGATTGAATAGCAAGTGCATTGGTGGAAGAAAACTGATGGATTGTGAGGTTTTACAAATGTAATCATATGGCTTGGGCTAGGGATGAGAGCTAAACACTGATTATACAGTCCCTCTCCTTCCCAAGTGCTATTTTTACAACTCGTACCCATCTCCTGAGCCCTATTTGCTCCCATTGCAAAAACCCCGCAGAAGGCTCTGTCTTCTCTAATTGGCTTGACAGAGGTGATCAAGTAATTAAAATATTGATGGATGCCAATCAATATGGGATGGATGTCAGTGCTGGGATTGTGTTATTTCAGTCCCTAACACCTCATAATGCATGAGGAGAGCTGTGTCTGACATGTAAGGAGTTGGCAGAATCAGGTGGGAGTGAGGCTGGAAACGTGAATGAAAAAGACCAAAGGGGAAGCAAGTGAGTGGTGCTACAAAAGGTAATGCTGGAAAGAAATTATGAAGACAACAAGAAATAGAAATAAGAGAAATTAAAAAAAAAAAAGAACAAAGAAAGAGGAAGAAATAGGGAGAATAAAAAACTGAATACAGAAATACCAAAACCAGAAAAAGCATGTTCGACAGGGAGTGAAAAGTGAGATGCAAATAAAAGAAGCAAAGTATGAAAAAAATAATGAGAAAAAAAATATACTGGCAATGTCATACGGTAATGTTAAAAAAAAAATGGTGCAATATAAACAACTTGAATGTAATTATATAGTACACATTTCGTAGTCTGAAAGAATGACGGAGACACCAGAACCTCAGCTGATGGCTAGATTTTTGAATCAGATTAGACTGATCTAAATTTAACTGAATGAACGTTAAAGCAGGATGGAACATTGTGGGTGGTGTGTGCTGTCTTTCTTTTAGAATTAAACCCCCCCAACATTCTGACTCATTCCAGAAGAAACATGTGGATTCTGGAATAACTCATATGGTGGTTTTATATTCCTTATCTTTCAATATTTTGTTTCTTTAATTAGTGGTGTCTGAAAGCTAACGTGTGGTGGAATTTGAGAAACCACAATAACTGTATTAGCTAAATGAGAGTAGATTTCCATTCAGAGCCCTAACATATGAACAAAACCTAACTACATTGGGGGGTTTCATTTGCATACTATGCAGATTTTCAAATAGTTACGTTAAAAAGAAAAAATCCTTTCCACTTACTGCAACGTGAAGGTGAAGCACAAAGCATCTGCAAGGAAGGCTGTCTGGACTTTGTTACTGGGTCAAAAGAAAATGTGCCGAGAAGGTAAGTCGGACTAGTTACCTTGTATTAACTTTGACATTCACCTACATGGTGAGTTCTTCATCCTCTAAAAGACTATTATTCATGCTGAACATTGAATATATTGCAGCCAAGAAGCACAAGATACATTTAAATTAGAAAATACCTGAATAAGGAACAAGATGAACAACAGGTTTTGTAATGGATAAGCTAAAATTCTGATTTATCTTTTAATGACTCTCATTCCATGAAACAGTGTTGATAATATTCAGCTGCTTCACAGGCTACTCTGTTAGCATTCCAAATCCAGGCTGTTTTCTGAGAGAGATGCTGGAAACTGTCGTTAGCAGCAAGAGTGCTTTTTAAAATACGGACTACGATCATCATGGACTTGATTGGTGACATCCATTTTTGTAATACAGAGATAATTTCTACTTCTATTACTCATTATTTACTGCTTATATGACTCCAATGGGCTGGATTTGTGTAACAAAGTTTGCTTTGCAAGGTACAGATCCATCTCTTCAGTCCGAGAGCTATGAGAAAGAAGCACTTAAAAGGCTGATAGTGAAGCAGCCCACAATGAAATATTGGCAAATTCCTTTAATGGCATAGAATGTGCTCATACTCTGAATTTGCAGGGTTTAACAGGATTTGAGCCTGTGTTTCAAAGTGTCAGACACTGTGAGCAGGAATCAGTGGTTTGCTTCAGAGGGCATTTAGACAGAAAGCGAGCTCTCCATAAACAGCATACAGGCTGCCGTATATAGCTACGTTATTACAAAAGTACATGCACCTCAGCTTATCAAGAGTAAATGTGCTATTCCTTGCAGCACTTGAGGGACAAGAGATTTAAAAATGAAGCTTTTTTTTTTTTTTTTTTTTTCCAAGAAAGTCTAGAAAATACCTTATGAGACTCATCTGAATTCAAGTTAATTAGATTGTTTCCATTATTACATTTTGACACTCAAATAACATCAAGTTAGCAAAACAGTACAAAAACGTAGCTAGAAAAAAAGTAAAATCCCCTCTTAGCAAAAGATTTAAACAGTGGCCTGAAAACTTGTCAAGTTTTAATGATGGAAATTGTTATGAATTATGAAATAAATAGTACAGTGAAAAGTAGTTCACTGTTGTGATTAAGAATGTCTCAAAAGATTTACAAGGTCCAGGCACCCACGTCTTAATGCAGAAAACCAAACTACAGTGCAGTTATTCAGCACATTCCCACCGCATCATCGCTCACGCAGCCCCTCTTCAACTCCCACCTCTGCCTCTGTGCTGCCCTCTCACATTGACCAAAAGTTTAGCTCTCCTTGTTCATCTTCATGGGCCAATTAAAACATAGGTATTATTCAACAACTGCTGCAGGTCACTAGATCTGGACTGCTTCAGTTAAACTACACTGCTGACCATGACAGCTCCTAAGGATACAAGAGATTTCTCACAGACCAAAGGTCCATTCAGCACCAGTCCTACTTCTGAAGATGGCCAGGTACAGATATCTAGGGAGAACATCTGCCTCATGACTTCTTTGGTATCCTTGAAGTTTTCAGGGATCTGTCTTTTGATCATTGCTGCACCCTGATCCTCTAACTACAGCTGCTCTTCTCTGCACTGAAACTCACACATCTTCTTTCCTCCATGTAACTGGACTTTACTAAACCATATTTCAAATGCTCAACTACTTCATGGAATTAATCATAACCTTCCCCAGATCCGTGATGACAGGGAAAGGTTTAGTCCAAACAGTAATAAGGAGGTCAAATTAATCCTGTAATGAGCTCATTGAAGTTATCAGAGTCACAATCTAGATACATTTCACACTTTTTTTCTTCGTATGCATCTAACAATGAAGATTCCTTTTCAGCAGTAACAATCAAAATATGCATGCACTGTGTCCCCATACGCACACACATATAAAAAAAAACAAGATTCGCATTTCAGGGGTTTTAAGCATCTCAGTACTGTCCTACTCAAATATAGTGGGATTTTGTAAGAGCTGAAGTCCAAGTCTTGCATCCTATGAAAATTAGCCATCAAGAAAAGGAAATCTGCCTGCTTAAGTGATTATGAACCGTTGCGACATGATACTTTAAATTTATGGAGTCACATTTTGACCGTATGCAGCACTTTTCTTCCATTCGGTGGGAAAACAGCACCACGCTTAAGCTGCTAGGGAGCCACTGCTGTTACGTTATGCTTGGTTTTGAAAAACAGGATGAGTGTAACTTCTATTACCTTGCATTTCTTTAGATCCAGGGCTCTATTAATTTAATACTATCTTACAAGGCTGCCTGTATTAATGCCAGCCAGTGTCTCTAATGAGATCACAGGTTGCAACTGAATGTTCACGCACACAATTTAAAAAATAAATAAGAAGTCTGAAGGATTTTTTAACTAGTTTTTGTTTTTCTTGCTAATACAAACATCTAAGTTGTCATCAGAAACTAAGGGCTGGAAAAGGAACGCTTATAGCTTTTAAAATTCAGGAATCACAAATATTTCCATGTCTGATTCCAGCTAACTTTAACAACAGACCTGAACAGCATGGACACAAACAGAAAATATCAGTGCCAAAAAGGCAAATACGATTGCATTCTCCTTCTTTGCCTGGGCTTTTACATATTTCATGTTAGCAGTTCAGGCAAAACATTTGAATAATGTGCATCTTGACATATACCAGATTTTTTTTTTCTTCGTAAAACAGCTTTTAATCAATTAACACTTGTCTCAGTTTTGTAGTTCTACTCTAAGTAATTTTTGGATTTAAATGATTAATGACCAAACTGCTAATCTGCATGTCATCAAGTGCACCCTTTGCAAAAACAGGTCATCATTCAGGTTGTATTCTGAGCACAGTGACAATTAACATCTCAATTTTATGTTTCTAATGCTTTTTTGATTATTTAAAAAACAATATCATTACATAGATAGCCTAATTAGTAAATGACTTGCCTCCAGTTTGCATGTTTCCAGCAAAGATAAGGTTAAATATTTTCCTTTACGTAAAAAAAGCGGGTTATTGTTATTGCTTGTCATGAGGAAGTGGTGATTATTTCAATTTAACTCTGTACCTTTAACTAATGCTGTTATTTCTTGTTTTTCGAATTAAAGTGCACTCCTGTTGAGTCTGATGGTAAATGTGCTTGAGAGAGCCAGAGAAGAATGTAAGATAACCACGTATCCTCTTTCACCTGATCTTCAGACAATTTTCAGATATCGTAAGTACTAAAATAAAATAGGTAATCTACAACGTATATATGTATGATGAATGCATTAAACTAAAGTAAGTGGGAGTCAGTGAGAGTGTACTTACAGTGGTGGTAAATGCTTAGAAAATAATTATCGATTCCTTCCAAGGACTCGGAATTTTTTTCCTTCTAGAAATCTTTTTTCCTGAGGTCTTTCTTCATCATTGTCTTTTTCTTATATAATTCAATTAATGTATTTGTACTTAAGACTGTAGTTTAGTCTTATTTTTGAGTATTTACATGTTGCTTTCATAGTGAAAAGGAATATTATAATATGGACAAAGTTGAAAAATAGTGATCTAAAAAAATGCAAGGCTTATATATTTAATATTGAGAATATAAGCATATAAAATGTATTTAATATTCAGAACATACATAGACATGTGTCCATATGTAGTACATAAACAATGTTTGGACACATCCACCCACCCTTACATATATGGAAACATATTTTCGCAATTACCTAATACCTTAATGCTAAACAAAGCCTTAATTATGCAGGCTACAAATTATAAAGGTGCCTATTAGAAAGACTTAAATTGGAAAGAAAATTGTGTTCATAGGAGTTCTGATTCAAGTTCCTCTGCAGCCAGTGCATTTTCTTAATAACTTCAGTGAATGCCGTTCCAAATTCAGAAAAGGAAATCATCTCAAGAGATTTAAATCAGGTCCTAAATCTGATCTCTGCAATTCTGGTTTCAGTTTGAGTCCTTTTCTACTATTCTCGTAACAATCATCCTGAAGTAGCTTTTGCTGGACAGTGGAAGTATTTTTCTGAATAAATGTGTGACTGGTGGTGCCTTTGTGAATTCCTGTAGCACCAGGGAGAGTATGCAGCTCTCCTGTGACAAGTAGCTGTCGGTCCTCACAGACTCTGTGCTGACCCTGAAGAGATTTTTCTCAGCTCTCCTTGCAGGCTGTAAAAAACACCCATGCTCCCTCTCTTTAAGTGCTTTCACCCTGTCATCCTTCTACATGTTATGCTAATGTTTGAGAGTGGCTTTCGCTAAATGGAATAAAGAGCAACTGTTTTACAGAGAATATAGGTTGCTAGGCTCTCTTTGTGTATTTTAACCATGTATGCCCTAGAAATAATACAGGTACCTAGAAAGGTATTTTTCTAGCAACAAGAAAATAACTGTTTCTAAAATAATAACCTAGAGAGGTACCCCGTTGGTGCCATTTAACCGAAGAGTTACTGAAGTTGCAGCCAAGTGCAAAGGGGAACAGAAACAACAACCAAGCAAGGGCATCAATGTCTGACTGCGTGGGGTCAGAGTGGTTTAAAGTAACAGCTAGAGGCTCGAGTTGCTCAAAGATGGACTAGGGGACCACAGCCCCATGTGAACTGTACAACTTACCTGCTTGCCTTATATATATCTTTGCATTTCTGAGACACATTTAAATTGTTTAAAGCTTGCTTCAGAAGATGTCTAAGTGCTTTCAGGTTGTCATATTCTTGCAGCTTCTAAAAATCAGCTTTGAAAAGACAGCAGAAGAAGCTGGAGAGGTGGTTAAAGATTTATTTAAAGGGCAGGAAAACCAGAGAATCTGTGATGCTTGAGTAACATCACATAGTGTGTGTCTTTACACTTCTGCAGCCTTCTGTTGTGAGCCAGCCTCCCCATGAGAGTCATGGAGTGTCTCATTCTTATTATGCTTTTGGAGAGTCCTTTCCCTTGCCCAGCTTCCAAGAGATATCTGGACTGCATCTGCCCCACTTCTACAGATTATCTGTTTCTGTCAAAATTCAGGTAATTCCCAAATAGGAAGGATTTGTTTATCTAGGCTTAAAATCGACCCATGCACACTTCCTAATTAGCAGCACAACTAACAAAAAGACAAACTCTAGATGAAACTGCCATTTCAGACTTTGCAAATATGGGACATTATGTCATCCAGTCTCTGCAATTTACTGCATTGCTGATCTGTGCCATTCTCACAGAGAAAATAAAGGAAAGGAGGACTGAGCTCGTGCATGGGAATGCTAGGGAGCTAAATGTCCTGCCCCTGGGTTCCTGTGTGAGGTTAAAGAGGACATTTAATCCCAGCTTTGTGCATGTGGCCACCGATGGCCTATTTTGTTTTTGACTTTAGATGCGGTGGTCTGACTTGCAGAAGTCTGAGCCTGGCTGCAACCTGAGTCAATAGATTTAGTTCCGTACATTACTGAAGTCCTTCATAATTCTAAGCACTCTTAAAAGTGACGTTAGGAGGGGACAGGTGTCTCAAACTGAACATCTCTAGTGTATACTTACTGTAATGACTCAGTGCTCAGATTCCTTCTCTGTAAAATGAAGGTAATAGTTCCTCAACACAGAATGTTGTGCAAATTAATAATTTACTATTCATAAAATACTTAGGTACCACAGTGATAAAGAAAATATATTTTTTTCATTGAGTACAGTCTATAACACAAAGAACTGTGCACTGTACAAAGACAAAACAACACTAGTGCTTAGTCTGTTCATATGTTGTGTACCATCCTTTACACTATAAGAAGCAATTATCTTGGTGCTCTTAATTTACCTCACTAATATAATAAAGAAGGGCAAGTAATGGGATGTTAAAAGTGCTCAGACACACTGATAAAGTGCCAGAGTAAAAACAAAATGTCATATTACTGTTATATACTATACTACAGTAGTGCTGTTTATTTGTTTCGTATTTCCCTCAAAAGACTTATTGCCACGGCCATACAGAATTTCTGAAAGTAAAAATTAAATTACTCTAATTTCTTGTGATGCAAAATTGATGTGAAGTAATAGTCACGTATTCCTATGTATCATTTATTAGCTCTATGAATAAACATTCCACATGTAAGATGGTGCTCTTAATGATACTGATACAAACCACCCACTTCCCACAACTGCACATTGTGCTGCTGAGATGTGTGACTTGTTGAGATGCTCCTCTGTATTGTTGATATAGCTGAAGTGATGAGATTCTTCTTTGAATAAATGTTTTACTTCTAATTGTGTTTTTGTACTTGTTCACATTTCTAGACCTGGTTTCCCAATCCAGTCTGCTCTATTTTCTTTTCCAAAACCTTGGGAAAGTATTTTGAAGTTCTTCTCAACATATTTTTCTTTCTGAGAAGTGTGCTGCCAAAATGAATTTTGTAAGTACTTAACCAACAAACTACATTAGTGCATCAATAAATCAATGAATCTGGAAGTCCCTGCACTGCTTCAAATGCCCTTCTCAGGAGGGATGAGCCGAAGAGATGTTTCTGACAGCAGAGTTCACTGTCAAAGCACACTATTTGGTTTGCACTCTCCCAGTGTAACTACAGGTTTGGTGTTTGTGGTGCAGGCAACTGTGTCTCGGGCTAGCCATCCTGGATTGCCTGTCTAGTTGAGTGGAGAGAAGTAATCATTTTAGGGCTTGATTTAGCCAAGCTACATTAGTATGAAATGCATAATGTGCTAGAAAGACCTGTTCCCCTCCCTTGATGATAAAGGAAGTCTAGATGCCTACTTCAAATTCAGACTTTTATACTGCCGAATCTTCTGTGATGTAAGACTAATTCTTTCTGTATAATGTCTTTAAAGACTGAAAAATTTTGGGCCATCCAAAGGTATTATCTCCATGTTCATATTTTAATTAATATTTTATGAAATTCCCTAGTTAGTTCTTACAAGTCTCCTCTGGAGTGTTAAATGTATTTGTAATTGGGGTGTGTGGTCAGTGGAAACAGTGTGACATGCAGTGTTGGAGGAAACAAGAATGACATTGACTATCTTGAGATGAATTTGATATTGGCTTGAAGCTGGACACGAGAAGGACTGAAGTGTTACAGTCATCATAAAGGAAATGTCACTTCCATTTCAAACCAGCAAGCCATATACTACTTGTATACTAATTTTTGAAAGATTTTCAAAGTACTTTGAATTTGTACGACTTCATTATCTATCATCTTTCTACTATATAGAAATTAGAGATTAACAACTCTATGTTAACTGGTGATTTTTTTTTTTTACAGACAGAGCGTCATACCACAGATTATCTATACTTTTCAGACTATGCTTCTCTAATCACAGAACCTTGTTCAAAGCTGGAAGTCAGGAACTTCACAAAAGCATTTTTGCCAGTTGCATATTCGTTGATTTGTATCATTGGTCTAGTTGGTAACATCTTTGTAGTGATGACCTTTGCTCTGTATGAAAGAACCAAATCCATGACGGATGTGTACCTCTTCAACATGGCCATAGCAGACATATTGTTTGTTCTCACTCTCCCACTGTGGGCAGTGTATTACGCTGCTGACGAATGGATTTTCGGTGATTTCATTTGCAAATTGACCAGAGGTATCTATGCAATCAACTTCAGCTGTGGCATGTTGCTTTTGGCCTTTATTAGCGTGGACCGGTACATTGCCATCGTACAGGCAACAAAGTCCTTTAACCTGAGGGCAAGAACACTCGCATATAGTAAACTCATTTGTTTGGTCGTGTGGATATCATCAATTTTAATCTCTAGTTCCTCTTTTCTATACAGTGAAAGTTACAGCTTCTCCACTAACGAAACCAAAGAGATTTGCGATCACAGATTTGACACAATGTCTGAAAGCACGATGCTGAAATCACTCCTGCTGTGTCTACAAGTTGGATTTGGATTTTTCATACCTTTCATTTTCATGTTTTTTTGCTATACGTTCATTGTCAAATCCTTACAACAAGCTCAGAATTCCAAAAGAAACAGAGCAATCCGTGTGATCGTATTAATCGTAGCAGTTTTCCTAGTTTGCCAAGTACCTTATAACATTGTTCTTCTTATGATAGCCATAAATATGGGCAAGCTAGGCAAATCTTGTGACAGCGACAAGTTAATGGCCTATGCAAAATACACCACTGAAGCTATAGCATTTTTACACTGTTGTGTGAACCCTGTGCTTTATGCATTTATCGGAGTGAAGTTCAGAAGTTATTTTGTGAAGATAATGAAGGATCTATGGTGCAAGAGATACAAGAAATACAATAAACGTAGCTCAAGGACAAACTCTGATACTTATCATTCAAGACAAACTAGTGAAATTCTGACTGACAACGCATCTTCTTTTACTATATAATACAGTTTGAACAACATGATTACTGAAGGACTCTTCTCATCGAGGAACCGAAATCAGTGTCACTGTGCCTGTGACAGCAAGTCATTTGGGCTTCTCTGTGCCTCTAAGATAGCATCTATGATCTACAACCCATTTCAGGAAAAGAATTAAGAGAAAAGAATACCACTGTCCTGTGGAAAACTAAAATCTTATTCACCTCTTCTAACATTCACGCTCTTCTAAAGTGCACTCTTAGAATTATCAGGGAAATGAGGTTTACAGAGGAACCCTCTTAGTTTTCGAAGGAAAACATTTCATCTGTCCTACATCACTGAAATATCCCAAAAGTACTAAGTAAATGAATCAAATTATGTCCAGGGTCATTCTACTTACATTTATGTTGTTTCTGTCAATTACACCCACCTGGAAATCCTATTTAAGTGCAGGTCTCCACTATGCTTTTGTTACTGGCAGGTCATGCTATGATGATACTAACCTAAAGAGATAATGTTTTAAGCAAAGAGTGGCAAGGAAAGTGATCAGAGAAATTCAGAAACAGGCTCAAGGCTGCTGGCATATCTGGTCTTACGTATTAGGTCTCATAAATCTTTGCTCAGTTTCACACTCCAGCTGCTCATCAGGAGTTGCTTACACCAAGGCTGAGGCTGGTCAATGCCTAAGGTGACATGTCTGCTAAAGAGACAAAAAAAAAGATAATTATTACTCAAAGAGAACACCAAAATATCCACAGAAAGATTTTCTGGTTTCTCCTGGGATTATATTCTGAACCAAGAATGGAGCTTTGTTTAGCACAGGATTCAGGTGCTGGAATTCATTAAAGCTGATAATCTGCTGAATGCCTCTTTCTGAAAAGCAGTTTCTTTTAAGTTGAAATTCACATTCCACTTCTTAAAAGGTGACAAACTGTATAGAACTGCAATTATTCCAACTTGATTGATGACAAAACATGACATATTTCTTGGTATTTATCTACCATTAGCAAAGTTTCCTTAGGAATGGATTTACTAGCACAAATATGCTTATATGAAATTTACTTTATTAGCTTCGGAAGTTATTAAAGACTTTATTTAAAAATAAGACCAGAATCTGACTTAATCTAGCCAGGATTTTTACTAAGTCAGCATTTGAGTCACTATGAATATAGGAATATTTATAATAAATGCAATTAGTTTTACCCGGCTGTGACTTTTCAGCAAATTCTCAGTGGATCTTCTGCTCATTGAGTGAACTTCATCACACTATAGCAGTCATGGTGGGATGGCTAGGTAGGCAGGAGCAGGAGCTGGAGGGCAGAGAGGCAGGATGGAGGAAAGAAGAGGAGCTGCACTGCTTGCAGTCTGCTGAAGTACCTAACAATCCTCTGCAGTTCTGCTGCAACGGGAGCATAAGCCACGATGGCATCTGGATTTGCTGTTATTGAAACTTTACACACCTACGGCTGTGTAAATTAATGCAATTTGCAGCTTGCTGTTTACCTTTGTTGGGTTTTTTTAAAGTTCACGGATGAAGACACAGCAGAGAGTGGATCACTAACCACGTTGCTCAGTGGCAACACAAGGAGTCAAGAAAGACGGTGCCAAAGCTGAAGATCCCTTGAGGAAGAGCATTGATATGGCACAACTCAAAACCAGTACTGCTTCGGCTGGTGCAATCCATCGTTGTTTACAGCACAGTGTGACATTCTGAAATATCAATGCCAGATGAATAGCACCTTAGTCAAGAATATGGCTCAAAATCATGTAAATGCAGATGCATGTATTTGCTGTATATAGCACTGATGATTTTCTGGAAGAGAACTCAACAAATAAATGTAACTGAAAAGGAAAAAAGACCCCTCATATCAGAGTTTCTTCCTACATGTATTGCCTTGAAATGTTCTCCTTTTCAGTGCAAAATCTCTCATATTTGAATGACATAGCCTCTCTCTCTGAGAAGGTGCATGAGAGAGTGTGCCCTAGGGTGAGAAGTTGGTGACTGAAGTCCACTAAGTACCGTTGCAGCTCTTGAGAAGAGCCCCACAAGGCTCAAAGTCATACTCCCCTCTCCTGCCAGCCCTGCTGTCATGCCTGCATTGGCCTTCAGCCACTGTGACCTACTCTAGGTGATCCTGCTCTGGCAGGGGGGTTGGACTCGATGATCTTTCGAGGTCCCTTCCAGCCCCTAACATTCTGTGATTCTGTGAACAACCCAAACGCCACCCCAGTGGCCACCAAGGTGGGATTGAGGGGTGAGAGAGCAGACGCAGGACAGTCTCTGACCTTGTCACTGTCACCATCCCATTGGAGGGGGCTCACTAGTAGACCCTGGGGAGAGAGAAAAAGGCCCAGGGGCAGGGCAAATGCACCAAAGCCTTTGTGAAGTGATTCCTGGCTGAAACGGTATCCTCCTTCGGTGGTGAGGTAGGAAGGGGAAGTGAGTAAAGCTCAGTCCCACAGGCTGAGCCCTTCCCCAGGAAGAAGGGCCCACCAGGTTGCCTTGTGAGTCAACAGTCCCTGGTAACTGTGAGGGACCTTAGCGAGTTGCAAGTGGTGGCGGTGGGACATCTGCCTCATATGGGAGGTAACACAATCTCCTGGCTGCTCTCTTGTGAGAGGGGAAAAAAGCTCACTGAAAATGATGTTGAAAAATGGAAAATGTACCCAGCTATTCCCAGATTCTCATGGGTGACAAGTATTGCTAAGGAAAGGGGAACACAGCGCATATATGGGACTGAAACAGTGCTTGGGGTATGAATCAAGGCCTTGATAAAACTCCCACTCGAGTTACAGCCAAAATCTTGATTGCCATGGATGTTTGCCCTGTCTCTAGGAGAAACAGGGGTGAAGGGTAGGATGAGCTCTCAAGGGGCTGCTGGGTATGTAGAACTGCAGCTCCAACCTCCAGGGTGCTGGATTTCTTACTCAAATTTTGAGGGCAACTAGAGAATGGAGATACGGGTAGTTAAACGTTTAATTTACATGCAGTACTTCTTACTACTTGTGAAATCTACGATAACTTTAAAGAGCAAGACCAGTTCCGAGAGAAAGCAGTGGAGGAGAACCCCACTGATCCATGCTCAACAGCAGGAGGCCATAGTGGCAGGTTGGCCAGGGCCAACCTGAGGGACTCTCAGATACTCTGGTTTTCCTTCAGTCGTCGTGTCAGCAGAACTGATCGATGAACTAGGGTTGGTGCTGGGGTTTGGGACATAAAAAGAGCAGAGATTTATAGAACTTGGATGTTACTTTCACTGCTTATGGAACACCTTTTCAGAGCTTGTTGTGGATGCTTCTTTTTATTATTATTTTCATGTTGTGGTAGCTGTGTAGTACACTGCATAGCAAATACGTGGTGAAATTTTCTTTTTTGTTCTATGTATTCCATCCATCATTTTTGGAGAATAAAGACTTAGTTTTATATAGGTCCTTGTTTCCTACCATATTTAAAGACAGAAGGATGCATACTGCGTTGTGTCATGTTGTATACACAGAGAATACTGCTATAAACTTCAAGAAGACAATTCATACCTTCCTCCAGCTGGGGTCTGGGACTGGGTTGTGGTATTCGCTGCATGTAAAAAGTCTTTGCTTGTCACTGGGTTCCATTCTGCTTTGGGCGGCTCCATGGTGGCCCTGCTTGACACTTTCCATTCAAGAAGTTCAAAAGGAGGTGGGTCATCAGTGTATAGCATTAAATATAAAGGCATAATATCTCAGTGCAGACGGCCTAAAGCTAAATCTGTTTTCTGACATATATCATCTTGAAAACAGACCTAATTTATTAATTGGCTTCCCATTAAAAATGGCAGCTTTCTTCCCATGGTATTTAAAATTCATGTACTATCTTTTTTATTTATATATTATTTTTCTTGGAGGAGTGATCACTATAAGCTGACGAACCCGCAAGAGAGTCACAGTGGACAGAGATCAAAGTTACTTGGGCCTTGTCAGTAGCAAGGAAAGGCAGAAGAAAAAAAATGAAAATTATATGCAGAGATAGGTAACAGTTGGAAACTGAAGAGAAACAGGAAAAAATAGTCTAGAGAGGAACATTTTTGCGATGCAAGGTTATTGATAACGATCAAGTATATAACAGGTATAACTGATTTTATTATTTAGACCAAACTCTGTTTTGGATCTTTGTAGAGCAATCTTTTTTTTTTTTTTGGGGGGGGGGAGTTGCTACAAAAGTAGCAAGAAAATGGCATTTGAAACTTTCAGATTTTGGACTGAATTGTAAAAAACAGTTTTAGATTAAGTGAAAATGATAACATTTTCAAAATGTCAAAGCAGTTCGTCTCATGAAACATCTAAAATGTTTTGACATTTCCGGTTAGTTTTCAGATACTGTAATAAAAGCCAAGGAAATGATTTCATAAAACCCCTGAAAGAGGATAATTTTTTTTTTTTTCACGCTGCTGTCAAGCAATTAGTGTATTCCCTCCTGCGGTAGGTACCAGTTCCTGCCAGTACCAGTGGATTAGGAGCTCATACCCTCTTTGAAATAGTCTATGCAAAGTACAGTTACAAAACAAAACAAAAAATCCAACCAGAAAGAAAAAAAAAAAAAGAAAAAAAAAGAAAAAGAGGATGGTTCATCCTTAAACTGTATTACACTAATAGATCTTAATTCTCTTCTGGGCGGTGCAGTTGCAGGTCCTTCAGACTGAAGAGGGAATTAAATGACATTTCCTCTACTGTGGGTGAATGGCATGAGACCTCATGGCAAACTAAGCAAGGAGTTGTTCTCTGGGCAGCTTTGCGTACAATAAAGTTCCTTCTATGACAAGTTCCTTAAAACAACTTCTCCATTTTTGGTAGAATGAACCCCATTATCTAACCTAGGTTGAAAAGAGTCTGGGTTTCATTTAATCAAGAAAACAAAACCTATTCATTAAAAAATTCTTTCGATGGTGAAAGTTCTTATCCAGGAAGTCAGGATCTCTTTCCTTACAAACTGAAAAACCTGTTGCTTGTACAATTTTCTAGCTGATATCTATAGTCAGTTTTCTTTGGATTTATGGTATTATGCTGTGGAGAGTCTTGCGAGAGACTGG
>VWZK01005481.1:13263-30826 GCA_013396935.1 Baryphthengus martii | reverse complement strand
GAAAAGGCCTTGACTCTGTGTGAGCCCTGTTCAGCAGTAACGGAAACTGATTCCCAAGTTATCAACACTTTCTCAGCACAAATCCAAACTATATCACCATACTGGCTACTATGAAAAAAATTAACTCTATCCCAGTGTTATAGGAGAAATTTGATTAACTGCATTCTCTCTGAATAGTCTCATTTAGAAGCAGTGACTTAGCAACTAAAGTAGCTGAAGCCTTGGGCTGCAAGAGCTGACCAAGAGTAAACATTTCTGAGAAAATTAATGCTACTAACAAAGAACTAGATGAATTTGACTGATACGAATGAAATGAGGAAAATAAGGACCAAGGACATCATTCCAAGAGAATAAAGTAACTTCAGAAGAAGGCCAGCTCGGTGATGGTGAAAATCAATAAGAAATCAAGAGACCAGTGACCAGAATTAAGTGATTGAACTAGGAGTTGGACCTGGGGATTGGGTAATGGGTGGTACAGTTGTAACTGAAAGGTGTGAATTAGGGTAGGAGTCTCTCTCTAGAGGCACTCAGCTTGAGCTGTAACTTAAGAGCTAACAAAAGACTAATTGGAAACCTTCACTTGGACTTGGACTTCTCACCAGGATCCTAGGTTTGGACCCCGTTACGATGACCGGCCTGTGTTAGTCCATAACAATTTGTCAAAATCAGCACACTCTCCAGCCCTTATTCCATACAATTTACATCATGCTTAGGTCCCGTGCTATCCAACACATCCTCATTAACCACTGCTCCCTTTCCCGTCCTTTGATATAATACACAGATATCGTTCCCTTAGTCTATGGATCATCCTTGTAAAATGTCTATAAAACGCCCATAAAATGTCCACAAATATCCGCAAAATGTCCACTGAGTTGATTTAGTCCATGACTATGGGCTCCATCTGTTATGGTGGTCACTCAGGAGAGGAGAAGTGCTGTTACTTGTCATGGAGTTACTGAGCATCAAAGACAGCTCAGGTTGGGTCCCTGCTGTACTTGCGCTACTTCTTGTAGGGCTTGTCCTCCATTGGTTCAGGTAGTTCCTGCTATAATAATTCTCATAGCATGCAACTCAAATCATGCGATTTGAGAGGGACCTCTACCCTCTCAAATTCATGCCTCTCGATTATACCTGTGTCCCTAAGGCTTCAACTACTTTAGCTGCTAATGCTAAGTCATTATGGGGCTGTGTTTTGGATTTGTGCTGAGAAAGTGTTGATAACTTTGGGATCAGTTTCCGTTACTGCTGCGCAGGGCTCACACAGTCAAGGCCTTTTCTGTTTCTCACACCACCCCACCAGCAAGTAGGCTGGGGGTACAACTAGAAATTGGGAGGGGACACAGCTGGGACAGCTGACCCCAACTGACCAGAGAGATGGTCCATACCATATGATGTCATGGTCAGCATATAAAGCTGGGGGAAGAAGGAGGAATGGGGGGACATTCAGAGTGATGGTGTTTGTCTTGCCAAGTAATTGTCATGCGTGATGGATCCTGGCTTTCCTGGAGATGGCTGAACACCTGCCTGCCAATGGGAAGGGGTGAATGAATTCTTTGGTTTGTTTTGCTTGCATGTGCAGTTTTTGCTTTACTTATTAAGCTGTCTCTATCTTAATCCATGAGTTTTCTCACTTTTACTCTTCTGATTCTCTTCCCCCATCCCACTGTTGGGGAGTGAGCAAGTGGCTGTGTGGTGTTTAGTTGTTGGCTGCAGTTAAACCATGACAAGCAATCAAAAGAGATGTCAAACCTCCTTCAGGACCTTGCAGGTAGGACATAGAAGGTGTATTTAACTGAATATATTTTTGAAAGTTAGTGTGGTTCAGATTTCTTTAGTTATGTATCCAACACCAAGCTATTCCTGGGACATACAAGGGACACTTGGGGAAATGATTAATGTGCTTTGCACCACTTGATTGGATAATAGAGAAAAGAAGCGGTAGTTGCCATCTTACATGCTAATTAATCCATTAGAAAATGTGTACATGGTGGCAAAGTCAAGCCATTATAAAAAGAATTTGGTTATTGAAAAGCCCAGATTTTTGTTTTGGCATGTTGCATTTTGCAGGTCTACAGCTTTCATACCTGATCTGCTCAAGGCCTTTTTTTTTTCAATGCTACTCTGGTGAAACATAACTCCTCTAAAAATGGAGAAACTGAATCAAGGTCAAAGAGACAGTTTTCCACAGTGAATCAATGGCAGTGAGGGATAAGACTGGAAACAGCCTGATTTTCAGGCCCCTTTTAATCACCATATCATGATTCCTCCGGAGCAAACAAAAAAATTCCTCTGAACTATTCTGTCCTCATTTTTTCTTCTTTTTTTTTTTTATTGCAATGTAAATTTTCAGCTCAGTATGTTCTGTCCAAGAATATGGGTTGCATAGTCAGATATTTGTGAAGGAATGTATATCTGTATGTTTACATTGGGGAGCCATTATTACTCTCTTCTACTCTGTTTTTCTCTGCTGAGTAGAGAAAAGTAGGAACAATTAATTTCATGTCTCTTCCGTAAGCCAAAGAAGCACTCTCAATCTTTACTTTCAAGAAGCAATTAACTTCAGCTTTATTAGTCAAGTTGTGCTATGAAGTTTCAATCTTTCATTGTACACTGTGAATTTTAATTACAATTTATTAAAATAATTTAATTGACTTCAGTCAATGGGCGTGAATGAGGGCAGAATTTCCCTGAGAAAGCTGTAGACAGAAGAAAAGGCCACCCATCCTAAATGCCTTCTGCCTGCCCTTTTTTTGGGTTGCATCAGACTGTTTGAAAGAGGGCTGCATTTATCATCTTTGATGCCTCCAGCTCAATGGTCAATTCATATTAGATTCCACAAAAGGCAGTGAACCAAATTCATCTCTGATACAATTCCATTGACTTCAATGGTCTTACCACAGGGATTAATCTGGCCTAATATTATAGTATTAGAATGCGTGTGTGTGTACCATTAGCCCAGACTCTTTGCTGGAGATCATGCCGTGTAAAAGCTGATAGCTGTTGCAGTTGAAATTTGCTCAAGAAATCCAATTCCTTTTGTTGACCCACTGAAGTTCACATTCCAAAAAAGGAAAAAAAAAAAAAAAAGACACACACCCCCCCTCCCAACCCCCCCCCTTCAAATCCCTAATCAATTTGAAACTGCAGCTGAATTTAGATGCATATTTGCTAATTTGGTTTATTATGCATGCAAATATTGGTATAAAAGGTGTTTCAATTATTTTCTAAGGCAGGGACCTATGCATTCTCCTCAGTCACAAAGAGTTTAAATGGAGTTATTTTTCCCTGCCTATAATCGTTCTCCCTTTTAAGTACCCAGGCAGAAAAAGTAAGTTTACTGCTTCTAGCACAATGGCTCTCTTCACTTTTAGGTTTGAGAGACCTGGGTGACCTACGAAAGTTAATTAGAAGGTTAACAAAGACTAAGGCAGAGTAGAATACAGCGCCTCTCCTCCAGCCAAAGATGTCATCCATTAATTAGGGAAATCGTTAAGGTGGCCTTTATTGAATCCATAGAAAATTGGCAGTTGGCGGTCGACAGTTTTGATCAGATTTTCCTCTCCCCAATAACACTACCCTTAATCGTAGGAGACGCGAAGGGTTCAGGGTGGGAAGGGAGGGGTGACGAGGAAAGTGTGTGCGCGCGTAGGGGGAGTATGTGTTTCAGCGACATTACAGTTAAACAGCCGCCAATTGTGACGGCTTTGATTCTCAGGCTTACATGGCATACTTTTTCCATGATGTAATCTTTATTGAACCTGGAAGCTTGGGGGTGGGGGGCAGGGGGCAAGTGAAACTCGCTGCTGCCGCTGCCGCTGCTGCTGCCTCTCAGCCGCAGGAAGCCCTGGGAGTTAATATTGCAGTCATCATAGGCAGTGCTTGCTGCTTTTGCATGGTAATACGCTATCTGATTCCCCTTCCCTCCTAACTGAAGACTGTCTGCTTCTAGCAGTGAGAGCAAACAGCCATCTGCACAACAGACCCTTCATTTCTCCACAAATACATTCACTTTAAAGTTGAAGGGCCTTTTTCAAGACCTCAGAGGTTTTTTCTATACTCTTTTTTTTTTTTTTTTTTTTTTTCCCACTACAGTACCAAAGTGGTGTTGCTATGGAGAATTTCAAGTGAAACGTTAGACGGTCCTGGCATTTTAACATGTATATTTTTTAACCTATTGGGAGAATTGGCTAGATGGAGGTCTTTACCAGTTTAATTTTGACATTTTCCCCTACACATTGAATAAGCTGTGTTAAGGACAGTGATTACAGCAAGTCCAGCTTGTTCAGTATTGTAACCAAGAAAGTGACCTAGTGTTGAAGAAGTGTTTTGTTTGAACAGGGGAATCCATCATCTTCCAGGGGAGAAAAGCAAAGACAAGGGCAAATGCAATCTAGGATATTTATGTTAAAACAATGTTGTCCCTGCTTTGACATCCTGGAACCTATTGCCTGGAGCCACTAGTTTAAGGGTTTTTAAAAATATGGAATCAAGAACTATTTGAATATCTAGAGGACCATATCCTAATTAACACATGGTACAAAAATGTCTTAGAAAGAGTTTTTAAAAATATATATTAGATAAATGATACTTTAATTGACTGATCTTCAGGATAAATTATATACAGTTCCAGGCCATTGAAGACCAACAAGTTACTAAAAAAATCTTGTACTTATTCTTGCGTTTCATATTCTGGTGAAAAGCTTCTTCATGTTAGTATGAATTTCTCTACCAAAAAGAATTCATATGCTATATTTTAAAAACAAATGTTAATATGCACAGGACACACATCTGCCTTGTTGCCTGTATCTTTCTGTACACCACAGTGTATAGTAATTTATTTTATATATAGCTTATAGTTCAAGCTCTCCCATAAAATAATTCAAGCTTACTTAGTATTTTTAATATGCAAAATATGTCATACTGAAAGCAAGTATCAGCATGGAAACAGTAGTAAAGAAATGCCGAGTTGCTTCTAACATGCTTCATGCAGCCCTCAGCTTTTCTACATCCTTCTTGTGTCAAAAGGGAGATAGATGGAGCAAGATATACTCCATGAGCAAGGCTTACCACATGCTTTCAAGAGCTCCAAGAGAATTGTGATCTGACCTGGAGAGGCGTTGTGTTCCCACTGCTCTGTTTTGGACCTTTTTCTCTTTTAGGCTAAGAGACAAACTAACTCACCCATTGTGTAGCCACTGAGATCCCATGATAAAGTGCTATAAGAGGGCCACACACTATTATTCTTTTATTATGGAGCAGCAGTGGTTGTTCAAGAGTTACTGTGGATTTTTATATGTTTTCCTACTGCCTTTTGTCTTCTAGTAGCAGTCCTGTGGCTTTGAGAGCTTTAGTCTCCAACTAGAGGAGGGGTCCCAAATTTAAGGTGGCATCTTTGGGAGGCTTTGGAGATCATTCTGGGTAGGGGAACACAGGGTCCCCAATGCTTAGACATACTTTTGTATCACTGGAGCTTCCATGTTAAAATGCACATGAGGGTGAAGAGCTGGCATCAGTGTTAACTTCAGCATTCCTGCAATGAATTTCCTGGCAATAATGAACAGCATTTCTACAAAGCCTCTGGCAAGCAATACATTAATAATGGAGATGTTACCGAGAGTATGGACACGATGAAATCTCAAGGGTGAGAGAAGATTCTTGTAGCTACAGCTATAAGAAACATATGAAGGATGAGAAGGTGACTTACAGATGTTTGGGGTTTTTTCTCAGCTGATGCTCCTGGAGTCACAGCCCAAATTTGTATTTTTGCTGTGGAACTTTACTGGATTTTTCATATGAATATTTTTTTTTTCCCTTGGTGGCTGTGAGCAAAGCAAACACAAACCATTGCAAAGACAATTTTACAGTGATTTCACAGTTAATGTAGTTTTCAGAAGGCTGGTAAAAGACGCACACAAGTAATACTTTCTAACTATGTTCAGTATAGCAGCACTTAAAAAATGACTGAGAAAATGGATTTGTTTGGTTTTTTTTCAATCCTCTTAATTTAAATTTCCTGAAATGACACAGAAAGGAATCAGTACAGGAAACAAGGCAAAAGAAGTCACATCAAAATTGTAGGAAGTTCTCTGGATGTCCAGGAGCTTGAGGGTTGGACCAGATGATCTTTAGAGATCCCTTCCAACCCCTAGCATTCTGTGATTTTAGCATTCTGTGATTGGGCTGCTTGTGCAGTTTCTCCCCTTGCTACCTTCTCTAAAAGGATGGAAGGGATTTCTGAAGAAGTCTAGGTATCTAGAAGGCAAAAAATTCTACCTAGCTTTAAGCATCTGGTTCTGTTTTAGTGTCCTGAGTGTCCTTTTCTATTCCAGGGCAGGCAGAGGAACACTTGTTATTTTGACCTGTTTCAGACTACCATGTCTAGACGAGATGGACTGTGCCCTCAATGTGCCTACTCCCCTCCTTGGAGTATAAAAAGGATCTGGACAACAGATTCATCTGAGTTCATCTCAAACTTGAAATTGAGTGCTGTAGGTAAACCAGAAACATTTTCTAGTGAAGGGACTCCAGCATATAACACCTTGTGGGAAGAATGGAGGATCACCGGAGAGAGCTATGAGGTGGTAAAGGAGCTGCCTAGAGAAGAGAAGACAGTTGACTATGCTGAAAGTGGAGCTGTCAGATCAAGGAAAATCACTCCTGAAGTTTCTCATGAATATACTTTTAATAAATACCTGGGAGCAAAACATAGCAGAATCAGCTATACAGAGGACAGGAATATCCAGCAGGAAGAGATAATGCTCTTTACAAATAGAATGGAGATGATTTGTAATAGTGTAAAATACCCTTAAGGATTAATTGGAAGGATTTCTGCTTGAAGCCAGAAGTTCATTACGTAGAAATGCAAAAAGGGGGGAAAAAAAAAAAGACAGACCTCTTTCTATTACTCACCATACTCTGACCATGAGACACTAAAGTTACAGGGTTGCCAAGTAGGCAAATGCAATTCTAGGTTATATCAAATGAGCTCTTTCCAGTGGAGAAAGGAAAACAGGAATGCTGTGCTCTGCCATGCACTGAGACTTCCTGTGGTATTCTATGAACAAAACCTGAAGAAACGGAGGCTATCACAAGTGACTAAAATAAGGTCTAAAGACCCAAGAAAAGAGCATGAGACCTTGCAGAAGGGATTAAAGCAACATCTGAAGGCTTTGCTAAAAGGCTTGGGAGATGGCCTGAAACTGAAGGTAAATTTTTTTGGGGGCAGCAGAAGCTGGAACAAGTTCAAAATAGATGAATAAGGAACCAGTAACCAGATGGCTGAGGACCAGCAGCTTTTCCGGGGACAGGGGAGGCCAAGGAATCTTTGGCAAGTTTGGAGGTTACTAACTAAGCAGGATGGCAATGAGGATTAAAAAAGCTAAAAATACCAACAGCACAAGGAAATCAGAAAGTTGCAAAAGTCAGAGACCTGATGTGAAATTAAGATTGCCAGACAACTTCTATCGCATAGCCTTACCTAACACTGTCACAACTGCAGAAACTAGAAGAGAAGTCAAACCATCCCAATATATAAGAAACTGCCAAAAAAACCGCAGTGAATGATCTGAGGACGTATGCCCAAAACCTTTATGTCAGAGAAGATGGACAGCAACAGTGTTTCCCAGGAACCAAACAGTTCTGAAGCATTACCTGCAGGGAAAAAAAAAAAAAAAAAAAAAAAGACTCAGTTACCCACTCCATTTCCAAACCAGGGCACACAAGCCCAAAGCCAGAAACCAGACCCGGAGGCTGTGGCTCAATGGGGATCTCACAGAAGAGAAGAGGAGAATCTACCTAAGCTGAAGGGGAACGTGAGGAGCCTTACCTCCTGGCACCCCTCCAGCAAGGGCTGCCAAGATATTTTGGCAATAAACCATTTTAGAGGGACTCAGCTGGACTTGGCTTGGCCTACAAAGATCAGCAAAAGGAAGCCAGAGCCATTCTGAGAGGTGCTGGAATTTGCCACAGAGCTCGACTTCAGCAGTATGCCGAAAGGGACAATGCTATGGGAGACACGCAGAAGTTCAGTTCTGCAGATACAGTGAGTATGGGCAAGAGCCTGATATGTGGGGTGGGAATCATCCTGATGGCACTTTTGAGTGACTAGAAGGGATGATTTAGAAGCCCCATCCATGGTCATGTTGGATAGGGCTCTGAGCAGCCTGATCTTGGTAAAGATACCCCTGCTCACTGCAAGTGGATTGAGCTAGATAACCTTTAAAGGACCCTTCCAACCCAATGCATTCTATGATTCTATGATACAATTAGTTTATGTGATGAAGAAAATGGTTGCTAAGGGAAGCAGCCCTGTTTAACTGCTCATTTAAGAGGGGCAGGCAGGAAAATACCACAATAAGGACAGCCTGGAGTGCAGTCAAAAGGGAGCAACTGGTGGTAACCAGTGAAAGCCCTTGCCCAGCTTCGAAGGGGAAAAGATGCAGCTTCTTGTCCTGAAAGACAAATTGTGAAAGTACAAGGGTCAGAGCTAGGTCCACCTAGCCATCTTAGGCAGGTGGACCTGGGTTATGACCAATGTGTGAGGGGTTACCCGCTCTGAGTACAATGGGCACCAGCTGAACATACAGGTCATTGGATGGGTATGGGCTAAAGTGATGAGACACCGTAATAAGGAC
The DNA here is from genome assembly GCA_013396935.1 of Baryphthengus martii. Taxonomy (NCBI): domain Eukaryota; kingdom Metazoa; phylum Chordata; class Aves; order Coraciiformes; family Momotidae; genus Baryphthengus; species Baryphthengus martii. The sequence continues at coordinate 22,193 of VWZK01005481.1, read as the reverse complement.
CACGCAACCTGCCCCACACTCTGTTGTGAAAGGTGAGTCTCCAAACAGTGGAGTCTAGACTGACATCCTTGCAGACGTTGCATGGTTTAAGCAGATGATCTGAAACTAATTGATCTGTAGGGCATGAGTGACCTTGCTTATAGGAGAAGGTGTCATAACACAGTCTGTACTCTGCTAGTAAAAGGAAGCTGAGAAGGGTCCAAGATGCACCTCGAGATCTGGGAAATCTTGGCAGTAAATTCTGCTGTGCACCAGGGGCAGCACCTGCATGAGCAGGTTGCTTTGGAGCAGCAGTGCAGCTGTAAAGCTAATCCTGTGATGAGCCCCACTTGCTGCAGGTTGGCTTAGTGACAGCAGCTGCAGTTCATATGAGCTTGTCTCCTGTCAGAGAATGCTACTTGGAAAGCTCAGATGCCTACTGAATGTGCTTCAAGAATCCCATCCACTTATGTGGTAAAGTATTTGTTCCAGAGAAGCGGACTAAAAGTTCTATGAAGGAAACCAGCCCAGGCTGCATGCAGCACAGATTTGGAAGCCGATGGTTTTTCTGTTCTCTATTGACACAAAGTTCTTGTGAACATGGACACAGACAACGGACATGGTAAGCGTGCGGTTGTGAGTTGTGGGCAGCAAACAGAGAAAGGGTGAACACTCGCTCAGGATGTCTTTTAGTGTCTCTCATTGATGAAAAAGAGTATGAAGCTGTGCCTCTGGTAAGGGTTCAAGGATAGTTCCTCTGAGTCCTGAAGTCAGCGGTCTCTGGCTTTAATTCATAATGAAGACTCAAGGTTCATCTTCAGAAGCGCTGATCCACTAAACTGCCCCACGCTGTGTGGAGGGAAGGCATTGTACAGAGCACTGAAGACCTAAAGCTGCCTTCAGCCGTTACGTGAGTGTCATCCACAGGTCTGGTTACGGGAGATTATAGTGCATGCCTCAGTGCACACACTGAAAGAAATAACGTCATAGTAGGTATAGTCGCTGTCATGAGAGTATAACACCTTGGATATTGCAGTGTTTCAGTCTGGTTTCCATACTGGATTTTAAGAAGAATTGGCAAGTGGCAGTGGAAGCAAAGAGCAGGGGTGAAGGGCAGGAAGACAACATTTCTACTGTGTCAGTAAGCAGCACTTGAAAGTGCCGGCTTCTGGCTGACACTGAGTGATCTTGGAAGCGGTCACTGCAAAATAGGTCCCTCTCAGCCTGTCTGCTGTGCCGAGATGGCTCTGGGCACACTCAGAGACTGCTGGTAAGAAAGACTGCATTTACAACCAGCCTGGGATCAGATCAAGGCTGCCACTGAACTTGAGCTTCCTGAAACGAGAGTTGCTCTGAAAAGAGGCACCTTCTCATGGACACACAACGCGACGAGAGAGAGTTTTCTCTAACAAAAAGGAAAATATGGCTGTGCCCAGGACTGGGCAATTTCCCAGGCAGTCACAGATGTGCAGAATTTTGTGGGTCTCTGAATTTGCTACGAAGACCTTATTTGTGGATCTGCCAGTATTGCATAGCCACTACATAAACTGGGTGACAAAGAGACACCAACTGCAGCGGAATGTAAGACTTAACCACTTTCAGAATTAGAGTTGCTTTTGTCTTGACAGATCCAATTTTAGAACCCTTTAGGGGGGTTGTAGCCCCTACAGGCCCAGATGCTAGTTTCTCAGATGAGAGACTGTTCCAAAACAAGAACACACAGAATATGTAAATTTGAGTATTTCATATTTGATTTATCAAGATGAAAATCTAATATCAACAATGGTCTGAGTAATCCAGAGGCTTTGTGAGCAGGAGTTCAGAGAGGTGATTTGCCTGGAAATGGGAGAAGTGCTAGGGTTTTGTAATCACACCTGTTTTGGAATAAGACCTTCCCTACAGACACCTTGTCCCAACTGCCTGGTGGAAGTCAGTTGCAAATATTACCCTGAGCTAGGCTGCTCAAGAGAGGTACTCTAGAATAGAGGATTGTCCCTCCACTTTCATAGCATGCTCAGGTTCAAAGGTTTCCGGTGTGTGTCCTGAATACTACTAGACACCGAATCAGATATGCTGGAGAAACATAGATACTTCCCACAGATTCTGCTTTGGATGTAGCACATCAGGTAGTCAGAAAGTCTATTGGCAAACGTACTCAGCCATGAGGGCTGGAGAACTCTCATTGTGACAGAGATTAAAGAGAAAAATACATAGAAGTTGAGAAAACTTATCCAATGATGGTTCTAGTACAAGCTGATGACCCTAAACACCTCATAGCTCAGTCCTGAGCTATACAAGGGTTTTGAAACTGCCAGATATTTGGAGAATGCAAAAAATCTTAGGCAAACTATCTGAGGATTTGTGCCAAGTAAATCACCAGAAAAAAAAGCATAAGAAATTTGGCAAGAAACGAGCTCTTTGCAGTAATAAAGCTGTTGGGATAGAATAGACATACAGAACCAAGGATAAAGCTGGTTAAAGATTTATTAGAGAAGGGATGCAGAAGACTATTTCAGTCTTCTGAACTCCACTTCCAACTAGCCTCTCCCTGATGAAAGAGACTGCCACATGATTTTACATGACACAAATATAGAGCATGTATTATAAAGCTAAGGATTGTAGGCCACATCATCAGCTGGGAGAAAGCAGCACAGCTTCATTTGATTTCGTGGAACAGCATCCATTCTCCGCAGCTGCAGATTTGGCTTCTCTGTGCTCTTTTGCTCCCCTAAGTGAGCTGGTTTTTCTGTTCAGCTCAGTTTTCTGCATGTTACTTTTTGCTGCTGGAGGTGGGAGAAGAGCAAGACATTTCCTCCAAGAGCAGATTTTGGAAGCAGTTGGGAAGGTAACTCCCTTTTCACCTTCTTCTGCACCTGAGGTCAACACAGCACACTTGGTTAGGGCATTTCTCTTACACTTTGCTGCAGAGAGGGAGCCACTTTCCCGGCTCCTGCCAACTCTGCAGGGTGTGTCAGACCTTAAACTCAGTTTCGGGAAGAAGGAAATGTTTTGTTTGCTTTTTCAGAGAGGGAAAAAAAACAGTCTGAGATGGATCCTCAAAGGTTACCTTGTTGCAACTAACATAAGCTCCTGTTTACCGCTCCAGAACACACAGCCAAAATGTAGTTGAAGTCAGAGGGAATAAAATGTAAACCCCACCTGCTGCAATGGGAACGGATAGGGGGTAAAACTGGAAGGGAGTAGGATAATCTGAAGACATGACCTAGGAGACAGTGAGGAGCAGAGATCAGCCTCCTGCTTCCTGTTCAGTGCTTTACCCAGTAACCCTGATTGCTGGGAGACTGTGAGACTTTTCCGTGGCATCCAGAACTGAGGAGGTTTTGGTAGGACCAAAGATACGGAACTATGTCCCGTGAGCTGAGGGGATCTGAGGGTTGCAGAGGCACCCACAGGGGTTGACAGGTACAGATTGAGGCAGAGTGAGAGGTACAAAGAAGGGAGAAGAGGTGTGTCAGGTTTGCAGAGATAAGAGGCCGTGCCGGGGACGGCAGAGGCTCAGCGAGTGTTGAAAGAAGTCTCTGACTGGAAGAAACACCTGCAAGTCAGAACCTCTCTGCTCTGTGTCTGTTCATCAATACTTTCTGGCATGTCAGAATAACGGGAGAAGTGGCCTTGGGGTACCTGCCTCCTTACCTGAGGCAGGAGCCACTACCTCAGCTCCTAGTCCTTGCACGGGCAGTGCCTGAAGGTCTTAGGGGAGCTGGGAGACTCTCTATGCTTAGCACCCTCTCAAATGCAGCAGGAAAGAGGGAAGAGTGCTGCATGCCTGGGGGGGAGAGAGGCTCTCCTGCTCTAGGGAGACCCAACAGAGACGCAGGCTGGTAACGAGAATGTGCCACCTTTTAATCAACAGACCTTGCTCTAATAGCCTGTGGAACAAATCCTGCTTCTTACTCTGCCATATTGCTTACAAAATCGCCCCATAGCAAATAAACTGAAAATCCAAACTTCCCAGGTCGTGAACTCCATGCTGTCGCAAGCTGTGCCAGCAGACACCAAAGCTCAGGGCTCAGCATCCCTTGCAGCACCAGCACTCACACCCCAGCGGATTGCCCTGCCGAGAGCCTGGCCCAGCGCTCCTTCCACCAGGGCTGTTATCCAGGGAAGCTGAGGAGGATCTGTTCTTTAACTCCGGTGGGCTTGGGATCAGGTTTATATTCCTTTTGAAATCCTTGCCACATGTGCAAACAAGTTGCACTGGGTGGTGTAATTTGAGAGTGAAACTAAACGAAGAGGTGACACACCAGCTACATACACAAAACAAGGGAAGCATTTCCAAACCGCAAGCTGCCACAGAGCAAGGAGTTTTTTACATGATAGTAAACTTAGGGTTTGGATGACTGGTATTCTTAACAAACTTTTCAGAAATATTTCCTGGAGCAAACCCAAAGAGAGAATCCTCATTTACCCTATTCCTTTCAGAAGTAATTGAATTCACTTGTTTAGGGTTTCTGCCTCCTCCACCTTTCATTCAGGGGCGATGTGAATTCTGCTAATCTCTCTACAAAACAGTCAATCTCCTCTAGTCTCACTAACCATCATTCAGCCACCCAGTAATGAAAAATTGCTTTGATCCTCTCCATTTAATTCATTTCCAAAAAAACCCAAAACAAAACATCAGTTCATTAAAAAAAATAAAATTAATTACGAATATTTAATAAACTCTGCCACCAAGAGAATGTGTATGATTAGTTCAGTAGATTTTTTTTTTTTCCCCTGCAGTGGGTTGTTTGAGAAACCCTGAGAGTTAAGAAGACGGCAAAAGTGCCTCATAGCTTTGGGAATGGGTATACAGCATTAACATGAGTGTTCAAATGGTTATGCAAGCTGTGGAAAATCATGTAGAGGAGAGGAGGAAAAATGCAGGGAGTGAATTAGTAGGCACTCTCTCTGGACACTGCATTTACAAGTAAGCCTCGGTTACAGATTTTTCAGACTATAGCTGTCCTGCTGCATGCAGCTACCCAGTGCTGTATTTACATCCTATTAACGGTGCGTTCGACCTCTATTTGGGGAGGACATCTGAAAACCATCTCCCCAGGAGATTACATTACTTGCCAATCATCTGTCTAGCAGCCAGAGCACTCTCCCCACACTTTTTGGGGGAGGCATCTTATTGCAGCCTGTCCGCCTTCATTGGGTGTATACATTTTGACTGGTCCATTTTCAAATACGAATTTTCACAGCAATCAGCAAAAATGAAAACACCCCCCCACTCCTTCTCTGTTCTCCTTGGAAAAGTTCAGAATTGCAGGAAGTGTGAAAGATGCTGTACTTCTGCCTGAGAGGGGATACATAAAAATTAATCTATCCTGGTTCTCATTTTCTCCAGTTCTGTGGAAGCCACTAATACAGTCATTTCCTCGCTGGTAAAAGTGGATGTGTTTTCTCATTCCTGTACATCCCTTGGAAGAGAGTCCAGCCAGCCTAATACGGCACAAATCTCCACTAATTTCTGTGATGAATTTACAGGCTAATTTCCTCCTGCCTACTAATCCGAGTCCTCAGATCATGAGATCTGCTGCTGTAAAATACTCTGTAACACCTGGAACAAAGTTGCCGTGCTTTGAAGTCATGTAGCACTCTTCAGGCAAGAATCGCAAGGCACGCTGCAAACACTTGGAGCCAGATCAAGGGAACGCTATGAGTGAGTCATTTTACTTGAATGAAATACACTTCCATTCCCCACACAAATATGTGTCTATATGTGTGCTTTTATTTTCCTAGACACATTAGTTTTAGTTATTTACCCATTTGTGCTCCAGATAATTACATGCTGCGGATTCAATTGGATGCAGATTTATTCTTCACTTCCTGTCCTAAATTCTCTGCAATTAAACAGCTGCTGTGTTCTTGGTGTAATAAATTTACACAAAATCTGGGTTGGTTTGGCATAGCAGAAAGGTTGTTTGGCACGGACTTAGGACGGCTACATTACGTACAACTGGCACCCCCAGCATGGGTTATGCTTTCTCTCCCAAATGAGAATTGCCCTACCGCTATGCAACCAGAGCAGGCCATTTGCACGATGGAACTGTTTACAAATTTATAACTTTTTTTACTTGACTGTTTTGAATATTCTCCCCCCAACCTGAGAAAGATCATTTCCTTAGCTTTCCCAGGTTAAGTCTTTTGGGAAGACCTAGTTGGAAAGGAAAAACAAGAAGAAATTCTTCAGGAGGCCTCTTTCTGTGGAAATACCTCCACTTCATTTTACCAGGTGGAGCGTTCTCCCCTCACTGCTGAGAAGGGTAGGAAAGAGAGAAGGGGGCTCTTTCATACATTTCTGTGCTTACCATGATATCTTGCAGCATTTTGAACTGTTATTAATCGAATGCAGATCAGACAGGGATCTTATCCTCTGCAAGGGCACACAAGTGCACAGCGTCTCTCACTCATCGCTGACCTGCTCCCATCCACCTTCCCTGGGAGCAGATTTCACACTCCCCGAGTCAGACAGCTCTCTTTTGATATCTGCTGTTGTCCACGCAGCATTCCCAGCTCTTGTGGCATTTGCAGCCTCGAATGACTGTGGTCTGTGTGCCAGCGTGAGTGGTGCACAGTCCTTTTGGGGGAGAAGATGTAAAGTCTGCTCTAGTGAGGCCTGCAGACTGGAATTAGTGATGTACTTCTGTTTATGAGTTAGGACACGTGTCTTTTTGTTTCCTGATACCTTCCGCATAATGAAGTCAATGAGAGTTAAACTCCTCAGCTGTGATTCACATATTCATTAATCTCCTGCAGTAACAAGTACGAATTTTACAGCGCATACAGTACGCTTATTACCAGTGTAAATAACTTGCTGCATCCAAAAAAAGTGTTGCAGGAATTAGGTCCCATTGTATCGAACTGAAGGAAAGAAGAGTTAGAAAAATTTGCTGTGCGCTGCTGCCTAGGCCCAGACGGCTGTGATCTGGTTATTGCTCAGCAGTAATTCTGGATCTTCGAGAGGAGCTAGCCCCACCGTTTCCACAAATGTCATCAGGGTTTGCTGAGGCCTTGTGGGAATTAACAGGAAGTTAATAAACCCTGGGAGTCAGTAAAAAAATACCTAGAGAAACAGTACGTCTGAAAATGAGACAAATTATTTAACTTACCAATTCATGGGTGAAAAGATGCCTAAGAAAAAGCAAAGAGCAGAACACATTGGGTTTCTTCAGCAGGAGCTCCCAAGGTAGCTTTCTTTTCAGAGATCACCCCACAGGCTGGGTTTTGGGATTGTACACTAAGGCATACTCCTCTTCCAAAGGGCTCTGAAGGCATTTCTGTGTGGTATCTGCTCTCACCCCTTCTCAACAGAGTTGCACTATTGTGGTTCCCTTCAGAAACCCACACGTGGTACCCGTGCAGCTGCAAGATCGCAGATGCCTCTGGGATTAAAGAGAATGTGACGTGCCCAGGATAATCTTCATAGGAAAGGCTGATGGAACTCACTTCTTTTCAAGAAGAAACATTTATCTCTTTCTTCTCAGTCTTTCCACAGCCTGTAACAGTGCCTACCCCTTCCCTGGGAATATCCAGGTTGCTTTGACTTAAATAAATGACAAGCCCAATACCTCTTTAGCCCTCGGACATTTGGGGAAGGATCGTTTTCCATTTCCCAAACCCATTTGACCCAGTTCCTGTTCAGATTATAGAGGATTTTTCCTTCTCCCCTCCCTCCCTGCTGCACCTGATCTGAAGAGGAACAGAATCATGCCCGTGGCACAATACTATCATATTTTTTTGTGCGCTCTGCTCCTCGAAGGTTCAACTCTAATCGACATTTTCTCACTCTTGTGAAATGAAGTCAGAATTACCAAGGCTCCTGGTCCAGCTACAAGGTAGCTCTGGACCAGACAAAATTGCTCACGGGTGGGAGAAGTTAACAGGTTATTAGCTCAAGACTGCCTAAAAAGATGTACAGAGAGGAGCATCTCTGCAAGGGAAGCTGACGTGTTTAGTGACATAAAGTGGCTTGACTGTTAGCTTCTTTCTTTTTCTTTCTAAATGACAAGACAAAGCCACCTCTGCTCTACTCCAACTCCCCTCACCCTCCCAGCCATCCCCTTCCCCCGAGATGCTTGGTGTTTCTTCTTTTTAGAGGAGGGGAAAAAAAAAAAAAAAAAAGGAGAGAGAGAGACATTTTCTTTCACACAAGCCCTCAGAATTACAGTTCATGAACTATTCAGTAAACTGACCGGCATGAACCTCCCTTCAACGGCCTAATCTAAGGGGTGGATCTATGTGTTTTGTTGCTTGTCAAAAACAATCACTGCTCGGCCCATTACATTTACAGCACGTCGTCCTTTAATTGGTGTAACACACTGAGGGCTGAAAGGAAGAAAGTCCTACAAAAGCCCCCGAGTGAATGAACCCTGACTCACACAAAAATACTCTTCAGAAGTTCAGAGCTGGGCACTAACAAGGGAGGTAGAGAGTTAGTTTGAAAAGGGGTTAAGTTCAGAAATGTGCCACCTTGAAGACCCTCCCATCAAAGCCATGATAGCATTGACAAGATGCAGGGGGAAAAAAGTTAATATTCCAGTCTTTCGGGTTTGAAGTGAAGGCGGGGAAGGTCCGAAGAAGATTCCTCCCAGCTCCCGTTCCCGGTCTAACTCTTTTCACTTCGGGGCCGTTTTCATTGTGCCCTTCGACTGCTTAAGAAAAAACACGAGAGAAGGAAAAAAAGAAAGAGAAAAGCCCCACGAAGAGTGAAATGAAACCCGGGCCGGCCGAACGTTCACCCAGCCCTCGACAAAGCCTTCCCCTCCCCACTAAATGCTGCCTCCCGCCCGGCCCCCGCCCCTGGCCACTCTCTCCGGCCCTTAATGATTAGACTCATTAACAAAAATCGATGTTTAAACGTCCAAAGCCACACTTCGGGGAAAGGGCGAGGCGAGGGTGCCGGGCCCTGCCGTCGCTCCGCGCTGCCCAGGGCCCCGCGCACT
>VWZK01005481.1:0-13246 GCA_013396935.1 Baryphthengus martii | reverse complement strand
CTTCTCCTTTTTTTTTTTTTTAATTTTCTTTCTTTCTCTCGCCTGTCCTCTACCTCTTACACGGACTGTTGGTGCTGCGGGATTTTTCTCTCTCTAAAGATACAATAACTATTTTGATGTAAATGGCGAGCCTTGGGTGGGTCCCTGGGGTACAGAGTTAATGATTCCTCTTACACCGGGCTGTTCTTTCACTTTTCCTGAGCGCACCATGTTAATAAATTAATGCACCTTTCATTACTCCTACACGCATCAAACCTCAGCTTTGTATTTTGCAGCCTGACCCTCGTTCCTGCACTTTTGTGAGCAAGTTGCCCCCATGCTAAGGCTGGGGCACTTTTAAATGCAGCCCCATAGTCCTACCCAGGTTTGTAATCCGTCAAAAAGCCGTTGATTGCTGCAAGCGTTACTTTTCATTAAGAAAACTTAGAAGCAATTTGGAAGAACCCTTCTCAATGAATACATTTACCCCCAAATGCTTTTTATTCTTTGCCTATACTTGATGAGTTTCTCTGGCACAAATCAGTTCTTACAGGCACAGAATGGGCAATCCCCTGATCCCCATCAATTGTCATCCAGAGTTTGGGCCACTTTGACCGCCAATAGTGGGGAAGTCAGAGCTAATCCTCAGAAGGAATCACGGGAAAAGAAAAGCAACAATAACCAAGTCAAGCGTAAAAAATGAAAGAGAAATCTCTATTATCACTCACTACATTTCCCAGCGATGTACTGAAAAAATCAGCTCGTTTGTCATTCGAGTCAGACACCCGGAGAAGAATATGGGGTCGTGGTGGGTTGGTAGACTCACACGACGTAAGGAACAATATTTTAGAGCAAAAGGCCTCTTCATTTGCCAAATCCTCCTCACATCCGCCATAACCATTAAATACAGACTGACTTTATTCTCTGTGGGAAGAACAAGGGGAACGGAGCCTTCAGCCACATAGCCAGACAAAAGTCCAAAGAGCCAGGGACAGGGGAGGCGAGGCAGGCGAAGAGCCGCCACCCTCCTCCGCACCGGGCCCGGGCCCTGGCGCAAGGGGGTGTGCGGGGGGACCAAGGGTGTTGGGGGGTGGTGTGCGCGGGGGTGAAAAGCGTGATATTTGTCTGTCTGTCTGTCTGAGGGCACGTGAGCAGGTGAGCTTGTAGGAAAGGTGGCGGATATGTGCGTATGAGTGTCGGGTATGCACATGTGCAAGAAGGGGTGTTGCCAGTGGCTTTGAGGGTGCGAGGGGTCCGAGGGGTACCGACGCGAGTGTGCGCGCTTGATCACGAGTATGCAAGGACCGGAGAGAGAGGCGGATCCGCTCCTAAATACGTGCCTGTGGGCCATGTGTGCGCCGCGGGCGGGAATGGACACGCGTGGGGAGAGAAAGGTGGGAACGCGGGAGAAAAGGAGAGGTTGTTGGGACGGGTGTGTGTCATCGGGACACCTGGTCCTGCGTGTGCGTGTGTGTGTGCAGGGCAGCGTGTGGCGGGGCAGCGGAGCTGACCGGGATGCTGCTGGGGACGAGGGAGACAGCGAGACTTTTGAGAGGCGGCAAACATTGCCACTTTCCACGCTGACACCTACAATTAGCCCAAAGAAGGCCGTGAATCCTTTACTCCCCGGCCAAGCGAAAGGCAAAGTTAGCGCTAATAGCCAGCTGCCAAGCCTCCCGCGGCTGATGCCTTTTGGGCAAGTAAACAGCTTCACAGCCACCAGCCCGCTGCTGCACACCCGGCTTTTGCGGGGAGCTTCCCGAAAGCCCCACGGGTGTCCTTCCTCCCTGGAGGGCTGCCAGCAGCTGAAGGGCTTTGCTCNTGCCGCGAAACGCTTTCCTCAGGTTTTAGCAACCCGTAGCTGCCCGCAGGCTCACGGGTGCCGTAGCGCAGGAGGCTTATTTTTCATTGGTATGAGTCTTATTTTCCACTTTTTTTTTTAAAAAACAAAACAAAAAAAAACAAAAAAACGACGAATAAATCTTTGAGCAAAGCTACGTGGGTTTTGGTTTTGTATTTTTTCTTTCTTCTCTTATTTTCATCTTGTCGTGTTGCCTCACCCACANTGTCTGTCTGTCTGAGGGCACGTGAGCAGGTGAGCTTGTAGGAAAGGTGGCGGATATGTGCGTATGAGTGTCGGGTATGCACATGTGCAAGAAGGGGTGTTGCCAGTGGCTTTGAGGGTGCGAGGGGTCCGAGGGGTACCGACGCGAGTGTGCGCGCTTGATCACGAGTATGCAAGGACCGGAGAGAGAGGCGGATCCGCTCCTAAATACGTGCCTGTGGGCCATGTGTGCGCCGCGGGCGGGAACGGACACGCGTGGGGAGAGAAAGGTGGGAACGCGGGAGAAAAGGAGAGGTTGTTGGGACGGGTGTGTGTCATCGGGACACCTGGTCCTGCGTGTGCGTGTGTGTGTGCAGGGCAGCGTGTGGCGGGGCAGCGGAGCTGACCGGGATGCTGCTGGGGACGAGGGAGACAGTGAGACTTTTGAGAGGCGGCAAACATTGCCACTTTCCACGCTGACACCTACAATTAGCCCAAAGAAGGCCGTGAATCCTTTACTCCCCGGCCAAGCGAAAGGCAAAGTTAGCGCTAATAGCCAGCTGCCAAGCCTCCCGCGGCTGATGCCTTTTGGGCAAGTAAACAGCTTCACAGCCACCAGCCCGCTGCTGCACACCCGGCTTTTGCGGGGAGCTTCCCGAAAGCCCCACGGGTGTCCTTCCTCCCTGGAGGGCTGCCAGCAGCTGAAGGGCTTTGCTCAGGTTTGGGTCTGTCGGTGCGAGCGGAGAGGGGGCAAGTCAAGGAGGGGAGACACAAGGGGGAAGACGGTATCCACGGTGAAAGGAGGGGGCGGTGGCCCCACTCGTGCTCCGTGGGGAAGGCAGTGTCCGGGTGCCCGCAGGCAGCGGGAGGGAGAGACGGATCACAGGCCCGTTCCACCTCGGCGCAATCCCCTGGGCTCCCGTGGCCGTNAAAAACAAAACAAAACAAAACAAAAAAACGACGAATAAATCTTTGAGCAAAGCTACGTGGGTTTTGGTTTTGTATTTTTTCTTTCTTCTCTTATTTTCATCTTGTCGTGTTGCCTCACCCACAGATTTCAGGGCAAGCCAGTCGCTTGCTGCAGCCGTTTCCCCCAGACTCCCGGGCCGCTCGGGGCAGCTAGCATCCCGCAGGCTCGGTGTGGCGGCGGCCACGCACACTGGGGCCCGGCCGCCAGTCGCAGAGAGAACCCGGCTCGGCCCCGCTCGGCAATTCCTGCCGGGGAGCAGCACCCCGGTAGCGGTGTCCTGCTCTGGATTTACATAAAAGTGCGGTCTCTTTGCATCATTCCTCATCTCGAAAGGGTGCTTGAAGAACTCGAGACACTCTGCAGTCCTAATTAGTGATTTTTGTCCTCTTGTTACGGGGCTCAGCATCTCATGCAAATGAACTCTTCATCGCCGGCACCATTACCCCTGCGCCAGAATTAACTGACTCTTATCTTTAATGATATGCCGCTGAACTTCTCGGAGCCCGGCTAGCTTTTTATCTTGATTACTCTAATCAATAAGAAATGATAGAGTAGAATTATAAACTCTATTGGCTTTTGAATGTTGCCGACAAGCCCTCTAGATGTGCTCCCCTTTCATTGTTATTTATTAAAATGATCTTCAGCTAACAGCGGATGCAAATAAGGAAACGAACCAGCGAGGGGGCCCGGCACAGAGGGATCCCCCCCCACTCCGTTAGGGAGCTCTGCCCAGGGTGGGCTCAGATGGGAGCAGTGGGGCTTTGCAAACAAATGCCTTTTTTTTTTTTTTCACAAGAACCGCGAATAAAACAAAACCAAACCCCATAACCAAAACAATAACAAAACAAATCACAAACCCCCAAACATTCCCCCTTCGCAACAAATTAGGGCATAACCTTCCCCCTCCTCCCTGAGGCCCAGCGCCCCCGGGAGCTGCCCCAGAGAGGGGGGGCAGGCACGGTGAGTGGACGAGGGTGCTGCCCCTGGCCCGCTTTTTCCTGCGCGGGAAGCACCCAAAAGGCCCAGTCCTGCCCGGTCTCCCATCACCGCAAAGGAGCCAGGTGCTGGGGTGCGTGATTCAACCTGATCTCCCCCTCGAAACGCGAGGCAAGCAAACCCCTGCTCCCCGCCGCCGGTAAGAGGGGATCAGTATTAAACCAGTGGTCATGGTGGGGGAGACTTTTCCCCAGCCTCATCCGTGCAGAGCTGGCCGGGAATGCGCCCCGCACTCCGCCGCCCCCGCTCCAGCCCCCTCGGTCCGCACGAAAACGTCTTTTCTTATCTGTCAGCAGTAATTAGATATCCTTGCGGTGACAGGGAGATGCACAGCACCAGCACTTTGTCTCAGTGGGAAGGAATACGTGGGTATGCTCGCACACACGCACACGCACAGAGACCGCCAATTTTGCCGCTGCCTTTTTTTTTTCCTTTTTTTTTTTCTTTTCTTTTTTTTTTTTTTTTTTTTTTTTTTTTTTTTTTTTTTTAAACCTGAAAGGGTGGAACCAAGCGGGCCGAGCGGCTGCCCATCGCCCCCGCTCCCCGGCGGCCCGGGCGGCGGGGCCAGCCCCTGCGAAGGAATTCGGGCACCTCCCGGGATAGTAGCTCGTATCGCTTCCCCGCAGCCGCTCCGCTGTTCCGCCCCGCTCCTTTCTCTCCAGCGAGGACTCAGTTTGCTGTCAGTGCTCGACGTTTTAGCTAAATTGTTAGGTAGGTGCGAAGAGCGTTTTTTAGATACAATTTTTGAAGGCTGTCGAAGAGAAAATGACACATTTAGTTATCTGCATGAGAATGAAACGTCTCTTAAACGAATTTCTAGGGACAAAACACGGTGGTTAAAATAGTAGTGGTTTGGGGGCCATCGTTTCGACCCTTTATGAGAGGTGAATTTCACAGCATTTCCGAACCGCGGGGTTGAAGTTTTTTCAAATCTCCGGCTCTTTGCCATCCTCCATCGGAGACACTCTCCATATTTATTTCCTCCCGTAGTCTTTAAGCCTGTTCTTAGCATACTAACTTCTGCAGCGTTTGTTTTTTCCTAACGGTTTAATTACTTTTAATACGTTCAGTATAAACCTGTGCTTTTCTCTTAGGGAGATAATTAATCAGAGCAGAGAAAAAGTCGCAAGATTTAAGATGAATTGGACAGGAAAAATAAAATTAGAAATCCGTGAGGAACAAAATTGTTATTCTATCCTAGTATAGGGCATGCTTTTTTTTTTTTTCTTTTAATACATGTTCAGATGACATACAGACATAAAACATGCAATTGATCTATAATGGAGCAGTGTACAGGGTAAGACTAACAAAGTAGTCGTAGGCATGAAAATTGAAGTTGTGTGCCACAAAGGCAGACCCTTTCATGGGGGAAGGGCTGAATGTGGCAAAATCATGTAAAATCTCCGTTCTCAGTAACATCTCGTTATTAGGAATGATGACTAAACCTCCAGGATTATTCTGGACTGTAAGTTATCAAGAGCCCACTAATTTCACATTAAAACCCATTGACTGCAACAGCGTGATTGAAGGGTTTTTAACAATTAACATAATCAGAAAATGAGCGGAGATAATTTTTATTCAACTCATTACTTTTTAATCATGTATTTCTTTTAATTAATATCTGCTCCGTNGACAACCCCCTCTCCATGCAAAAAAAAAAACCAAACCAGAAGCAACCCACCACCCTCCCTCCAGGGCTAACCCGATGGGACACAGCTTGTGACACCCCGGCCCCCCTCAGCCCTGCTCCGCGGACAGCCTGGGCACACCCACGGCACTGAGTGGGCCATCGGCCAGCCCCTGCCTGCTTGCCGCCCTGCCCGGGAGAAAGGGGTGAGGTTTTTTTGGGGGGGTAGGAAGCTGTTCCCAAGCCCCAGGAAGGCCGCCTGTGAAGCCGCCGGTGCCAACAGGTTGCTGCTGCCTCTGTTTTCTGACTGCCGGTCGCTCAGCCCCGCTCCCCCCGGCGCCAGCCTCACCTGCGACTTGGGCAGGGTGCCCGGTTCCTGCTTACGGGACGCTCCGAGCTGCCCATCGGTGTGCGTGGGGCTGTGTAGGGGTGCTGGGTTTCATCGGCTCTTCTCCTTTCCTCTTCTGAGTTGTTGAAGCCTCACCTGTGGCGAGTTCAGGGGTTATGATGAGGAGGGGAATACCTGGAGTGGGAAAAAAACCAAAGAGACCCCGATCTGGACTCCAGATTTCCGCACTCCGAAGGGAAGAAACCACCACGGCAGCTCTCCAGAGGTCTGCGGGGTAGTGAGACTCGGAGGGGGGGGGGGCTGCCCCAGTACCGTCCCCGTCGCGAGAAAGCCGTGAGCAGGGGGAAGATCTCACTTGAAGTTTGTCCGTCCGTCTGTCCGTCCGTCTGGGCCCTCACCTACCCTCACCACCCCCGCCTGTCCCCTCCAGCTCGACGGGTGCGGGAGGAGAGAGCCTGCGCTCCCACGGGCGGGGGGACCCACGCGTGACCCCGGGGACCGGCACCTCGCAACCAGTCACTGGGAAGAGAGGAAGAGTTTTTACGGCTCCTGTCCGGCTGTCTGATGGAGCTCACGGAAAGCGGGAACTGGCCCCAGTCGGTGCTGGGGACTTTCTGGTTCCCGTCCTCCCCCCGTCCCTCCCTGCCGCTTTCACCGGGAACGAAGATGTTGAAAACCCCGTGGGAAATTCCCGGAAACACTCGTTCGCTCTCTCTCTCTCTCTTTTTTTTAAAAAAATCATTTGTGAACACAGATAAACAGGCTCTGAATAGCTGAAAGATGGTGGGACATCAGTTCACGTCTGACAGCCCAAGACATTCACAAATAAGTTACTTCGATGCTGAGAAAGACTTGCCAAAGCTGCTAAGGAATGTATAGGTTCATGTTGAATAAGTAACTCCTCTCTTTCAAACACTCAATTAGTACAGTCCAGGAAGAGTAGGAAAATCAAATATTATTCTTCTCTAGACTCCCACAGCCTGCTCTTTCCTGTGCTGCTGACACTTCCCTTCTTGATAGGATGATTTGCTTTGGGTCCCTCACTCCTGGAAGGAGCCAGTGCGAGGGTCCCCTTCAACATGGAATGGGGCTATATCCTGCCAGACATAGGTTTTGGGAGTTCACCGCAACCAGGGTGGCCAGATTGCCTGCACTGGCTCTGCAGGTAGACTTACACAGTTCCTCCCAGCAGACAATGACTGAGGACTCAGTATTAGATCAGTTTTAAGACTGGGAAGGGGTTGTATATATTTTTTTTCTGTTGTTGTTTGGATTTTTTTTTTTTGAGAGGATTGCAATGAATCACTTTTTTTTTTTTGAATGAAAATGCTCTAAATGGCAAAAAGAACTTGAAAATGAAGGTATTAAAAAAAAAACATAAGTATCATTCCAGCAGTATAAGATGCGTTCACTACAAGTGATATGTACATCTGAGATACTACTTGTAGGGGATTTTTTTATAAATTTAGTGTGAACCTTTGGAAGACGGGAAGTAACTTTCAGGTCACAGCAGTGGGCCAAGACTGAAACACAGCAATGAACACTGTGAGGTGTGATGGCGACTGTTTACAAAATTTCATTAAGTCTTCAAATGCCTGCAGTCTTTCAGAAATGCCTGCTGGCTTCTACTAGCATATGGAAAGCCACCTGGTATTCAATATTATGCTTATAGCCTCCCGACCAGAATGTGCTCCCTTTCCTGCATGCACCCAATCTTGGTGAATTCCCTGAGCAGGGTTGCAAATTCACAACTGTGAAAGTTTGGCCCTTCATAAAAACCACAATGGACCAACGCTGGTCATATACGCTGGGTGGGAGCAACTCCTGGCTCTTCCTAAGTCCCTCATAGCTCCCAACAGGTCAGAGCTCCTGGACCATATTGGGGTGTGGTGGCTGTGGCTGGAATGGGCTGGGTGGGAAGCAGCTGTGGGGGACATCACTCACTGCGCTCTAGGCTGTCCTCTCAGGTGGTGTCTCTGCCGACTCCTCACCAGCAAGCACCTTGTTACAATAATCTGAAATTATGCCAAAGACTCTTCCCCCCCGGCAATCAACATAGATTGGGAGTACTTCAAGTAAGATTGTAACTCTGTAGGATAATCAGTCCTTACATTTTTGATACTTTCACTGAAATAACCTGTCATGTTAATGTTATCTTCTGTTATTGCTCATCTTGCAGTGATCCTTCATCCAGATGGTAAAGGAAAAACTTTTACTAGGGAATTATATCAGTATATAGATGTTTGCAACAACTAAGGGTAAAAGGAACTACCCAGGTACAATGCAAAGGAGAGGTATAAAATGAAGAGCTCAGCAGGACAGGTATATTTCAAATGGAGACACCTGTCAAAATATTCTCCCTTAGCTCACGTGATCAGTTCAGATGTTCACGTCAGCTCCTTCAACACCACTTCAATCCCAGCCATGTGTGTGTAGGAGGGAAGGACTCCTGCTTCTGTGGGACTTCTGGGGGCTGTCCTCCAATGACCTGTTTGCGGGGGCTGCAATACAAGGAGTGAAACTTGATGGGTGCATAAGCGGATCCAACGTCTGCCAAAGCCTGGCCATTCTCATCTCTTATGAACCATGTTTTAGGCTTGTGCTTTGGGAACAATTCAATGGAGATATATGAGTAGCAAGAACCAACCTGTGAAAAAGGGAAGAACAGTTTTGGGTTGCTTCCTTTTGATGAGGAGACCAGGGTGGTAGCACACCAACACCACAACTAAAAGCAGAATTTGACTCACTGGGTATTTCTGAGCAGGGACAGTCATCCACAATTTGGTAAGCTATAAAACCAAAGAACATTTCATACTGTTTGTATCCATCAAGAAGTTATTTGCAGTAGTTTCACTATGATACCGCTTCTAATGTTTCTGGTGTGTTTTAAATATCATCTTCAAAAGTCTTCTTTTTTCATCCACATACTTTCGTTCTTTTTCTATACATGAGCTATTTCATCGGCATCATCCTATTTTACTGCCATGCAAGATATCCAGTCTAACAGCAATTCTTTCATTTCGTAACGAACGGTACAATTAAGACTTAATTAGATGCATATGAGTAAGGAAATGCCATGCCACCCAGGACCTTAAATGTGGTATCATTCAATTGCTCAAGTGCAGCATCGTGGAAAAAAACCCACAAAACATAACAAAAAAAATCCCATAAACTTATTTCAAGCTGGATCTTTTCAGACTGACGTGATTGCCTACTGACAATTAATTGCTTTCTAGTCATGATTTAAAGAGAGAATGTACTTTTTTTTGTTTGTTTTTTTTCCTTTTCACAGCAAGAATTCTGACAGGTGCATAGAAATTACATTTCTCTGTGCATTGAATTCATAGAGTATTATATGCAAACATATAAGGTCTAAGCAAGGGTCATATGGCACTATCTATGATTTCTCAAGCTATTACAGTTATACACTTACAGAAAGTAAAAGCCTTCATATGAAGATGTGGGCTTGTTTTCCCTCTTAAGAAATATAATGGTGATAAATCAGGAAGAGGGTTAGCTGATGGATGGCCCATCTCAGTGTTCTCTGTCTATCTCTTTGGAAATACGAAAATTGTTGCTGCCTTTCTGTCTCACCATTACAGGTTACTTCAGTGCCTTCTGATACCTCAGCCCCAGGGACAGGACAGTGTAGGGAACTCCTCCACCCGGCTTGTTCTGGCTGATGGTGGCCTGAGTATCCACCAGAGGTTACAACAGTAGTAGGCCTCAGGAACAGATGGCTATGGAAAAATACAGATGAGTCCTGGGCCTGTCTCTATGGACGGTGGTGGTCAGAAAAGTAACCCCTTATCCCTTGAGTCCGTCAGGTGGAGGTTGAGCTTCCCTCCAAGTAAACTAGCTAGCCATAAGAAGGAGCTGGACATATTAGGTAGCATCTAATTCTGAGCAAACCTTAATCTGACATGGAGGAGGCTCATGATGCTCCAAACTGAGAATGTGGTGGTTAGGATTAGGTGAGCAAATCGTCTGCTTCACAATTTGCTATATAGTTGACCAAGACAAATACATTGCAGATCCTGGAAGACTAGGCCGGTCAAGCACAGTAAATCTAGTCTGTAGCACTTTGGGAAACTTTGATGCCATTAGTCTTTCTTTGTTTCATTTGGTAATTTAGGAAATAAACCCTGAATTTGCAGAGCATTCCTAAAAAAACATTCTGTATGAGGCACAGACATCCATTTTCTCCAAGTTTAAAATTGTTGAAGTTTTAGTAGGTGACAGCGGTTTCTTGTATTCACCCAGAGAATAATGTTCCTGACTGTGTCTTCACATTTCGATGTAGCTTTATTGCTCCCAAGTGCTTGAGGCTGAGAGACAGGATTTGACATCTGACTTGCAAAGCCACTGTAAATTTTGGGGGTCTTCTGAGTGGAAGACTGAAGTGATTGTAAATCAACAGTTTTTTTTCCCTGTTATTCTGCTAATTCTTCATGGTTTATTTCAGATGTGATTCTGCCTTCTTGCCCTAAGTGAAAAGGCTTTCATATTCTTTGCTACTGTTGTGGATTAACCCCAGCTGGCAAATAAGCCCCACACAGCCACTTGCTCACTCCACCCCTGGTGGGATGGGGGAGAGCATTGGAAGAGTAAAAGTGAGAAAACTCATGGATTGAGACAAAGGCGGTTTAATAGAATCATAGAATGGTTTGGATTGGAAGAGACCTTAAAGATCATCTAGTTCCAGCCCCCCTGCCATGGGCAGGGACACCTCCCACTAGACTAGGTTGCTCAAAGCCCCATCCAACCTGATCTTGAATGCAGCCAGTGATGGAGCATTCACAACTTCCCTGGGCAACCCATTCCAGTGTCTCACCACCCTCATAGAGAAGATCTTCTTCCTAACTTCTAATCTAAATCTACCCTCTTCCAGTTTGAAGCCATCACCTCTCATCCTATCTCTACAAGGTAGATCAATAACCTAAGAGGTAGAGGAAAATCTGCACACACAAGCAAAGTAAAACAAGGGATTCATTCATTACTTCCTACCAGCAGGCAGATGTTTTGGGAAGACAAAAAAACATCACTCTGAACATCCTCCCCTTTCCTTCTTCTTCTTCCAGCTTTATATACTGAGAATGATGTCATATGGTATGAAACATCCATCTGGTCAGTTGGGGTCAGTTGTCCTGGCTGCATCCCCTCCCAACTTGTGCACTCCCAACCTACTCTCTGGTGGGGTAGTGTGAGAAACAGAAAAGGCCTTGACTCTGTGTGAGCCCTGCTCAGCAGTCATGAAAACATTCCTGAATTATCTGTTTCCAGCACAAATCCAAAGCATAGCCCTATACTGGCTACTACGAAGAAAATTATCTCAGCCAAAACAAATACAGCTACGCACATAGAAAAACAGTGCTCCAACAGGACAGTGCTAGCAGACATGGTGGCTCAGGTCAGAAATAGTGCAGCTAGACAATCGTTTTTAAAGAAAGCTCACAAAGTCTTTGAAAACAAGAACTGTCTCAGGCCATTTTACAGTATTGTCAGGATGATTTTTACTTGCAGCTAACCAAAACTGTACCAACATGCTGATAGTTTATTTATTTCCCCACAAGCTTGTTTGCTTGGGTGTAATGGGGATATGTACATGTCCTTAATTAATCATTTACGTGCAACTGTCTTCTGGACTGCTTTCTGGTGCTCTGTGGAGTCTAGAAAACAGTCGCTGAATCCGGTGACCCATTGTTAGGCTTTGACATCAGCCACAACCATCACATGAAGGGGCCAACATTGGTCCTGTGAAGTCGTAGAGACATGCAGGACTGTGATGGAGATGAGGAAGAAAAGCTTTCAATAGGCAGCTCATGGTTGTGCAAGGGAGACATAAAATGCTGATCTTTTGCTCATGTCGAGCTTTTCCATCTTTGCAATGAAATCAGTCAAGATTTAAAAAAGGTTTCCATTTCCACAAACCCATGCACACCTCTCTGTGGACAACTCTCACATCTCCTTGCTCTTGCTGGCCACTATTTCAGATGAGGAGCAGTCTTTCTCTTGGGCAGCAGTTTCAGCTCAGGAGGCAGAGCCCACTCTCCCCTTTGCTCCTGCTCTCTGAGCCACTGCCTGTCTCAGTCTCTCTTTCTGATGTCATTCCACTCCACAAGCACCCAGCCTCTCAGTCTTCCCTTCCTCTCTCTATTCCTTACGTTCACGTTATCGCTTAATTTTCTGACACTGCCTTGACATTTATGGTCTGCCCTTCCTTTTCCAGTCCTTTGGTTAAAAGGCTTTATCTAAGCCATCATCCTTCATAGAGAGCAAGAAAACTTAAAAAAAAGGGACCAGTTCTCAGCTGACAGCAGCATAAATCAGAATGAACACTGAAGACAACAGGAAGACAGGGAGGAGAACCAGGTTCATAGCTTTAGACAGCTCAATTTCCCTGATTCCCTGCTTCATACTGCCATCTCCACAGACCCAGCAAGACGGAATAGGAAATCAATATTCATTTGCTCTGTTCTTTTCTACACTGTTAAGGTAAGACTCTTCCTTCTGCTGAATGACACACACTTCTTCCTGTAGTCAGGGCAGGTATTGAAATACTTGAATGTGTTTTCAGGAATAATTGGAACTATATAACCACAGAAGACTTCTGATATTCTTAGAGTTATTTCTGGGATTTGCTAGTCAAGGCTAAATCCTGCTTGCTTTGATCGTTGGGTACAACCTTTGATGAGTTTGAGCAAAGAAATAACGATACCAGTTGTATAAGAAAACTAAGCACGTTTGCTTTATAGATGAGTTATCAGTTAGAGTGAATGATGATTTCTGCTCAGTCACAAAATTCATCCATTATCAGAGAGAGGCTCATGCCTTCTTCAGGCCCTGTTTCTGAACCAGAAATGAAAAAAATTAGTGACCTTCTAATTTTGCTTTGCAATGTCGGGTTTATTATTGATAAAAAGAAGTATTTAATGACCAGACATCTTCCTTACAGGTCTGCAACAATGCATTTATTAATGCCAGAAATGTTTATATTTCAGCTATGCCTCGGAGATTTAAACTGAAACTGATTTTTTATTGTTATTGGTTTTCTCTTTTTTTCTTTTTTTTTTTCTTTTTTTTCCCTTTTTACTTCCCCCCTTTTTATTTTTTAAATTTTTATTTTCCCTTTCCCCTACTTTTCTCCCCTTATTTGTCTTCTCCTCCTCCAACCAGTTTTCCACTTTCAGGAAGAACATGTTCTCTTGCAGGAGAATATTTAACTCTAAATTTTTTTCTTTTCTCTTCTTTCCTTTTTTCTCTTTTCTTTTTTCTCTTCTC
>VWZK01005480.1:89661-123597 GCA_013396935.1 Baryphthengus martii | reverse complement strand
CAGAGCAGGATCCCCCAGGGCAGGCCACACAGCAACAGATCCAGGGGGGTTGGAAAGTCTCCAGAGAAGGAGACTCCACCACCTCTCTGGGCAGCCTGGGCCAGGCTCCATCATCCTCACACCAAACAAGTTTCTCCTCCTGTTGAGGTGGAACCTCCTGGGTTCTGACTTATACCTGTTATATCTTGTGCTATCCCAGGGCACCACTGACAAGAGCCTGGCCCCTTTCACTCGACCTCCACCCCTCAGATATTTCTAGACATCTATCAGATCCCCTCTCAGGCTTCTCTCCTCCAGCCTAAGCAGCCCCAGGACTCTCAGCCTTTCCTCACCAGAGAGATGCCCCAGTCCCTTCAGCATCTTCATAGCTTCCCCTCAAACTCTCTCCAGTAGATCCCTGTCTCTCTTGAATTGGGAAGCCCAAAATTGGATCCAATATTCCAGGTGTGGTCTCCCCAGGGCAGAGTAGAGGGGACGAGAATCTCCCTCATCCTGCTGGACACACTTTTCTTAATGCCCTCCAGGAGCCCATTTTTACATCTTCAAATGGCAGAAGTTCCCTTGGTATTTCCATGCCCTGGGAACACACAGCGCTGAGGAGAAAACACAAAACCGAGGTAGAAACCTCCCTAAACCTACCATTCCTCCTCTGGACCAGCACCATTTCCACACTGTTGCAGCAAAGAAACAAGGAAGGGACCAGATGGAGACAAAACCAGCAAGAGATAACTGCAAAACAAGGCACCTCTTGACCTCAGGCAGGTTTGCTTTCTCTCGACAGGCTCTCCTTCCATTCCAAACACAGCACCTGGAGCGAGCCTGGCGTGCAGATGGTCCAACCGTGGTGCACACCGTGTGCAGCCCGCCGAGTCTGGCAGGCAGCTGGGTCAGTTCCTTTCCTTTTTTATTTTTGTTTTTTGCCAGGCTGCCAGCTCAGGATTGTTTTTACTTTTCTTTCCCCCTTTTTTTCCGCTCCCTCGATACTCAGCCTCACCCTCCGCCATGTAAATTGGAAGAGCAGATGTATAGTCTGGGAAGTTTTCCACATCCATCTTTTAAAGAGGAAGGTGGATAAGGTAAACTCAGCTCTTTTGGGCCCCAGTTCGGAAAAAGCACTTTAAGCACATGCTTAAGTCCTGTTGATTTAGGAAAGGCCAAAAAGGCTGGCGATTTCATAGGTCTTAAACACATGCTTATGTGTCCTTCCTGAAGAGCAATACGCACCTGAACAGTGGCTCAATTATGCCAGTTCAGAAGGCACAAAAATAAGCGTTCACTGTAAAATACCCAGGCCAAGTAACACCCCAGTTTAGCTCTTTACAACGATCACAATTTCATTGATTTTTTTTTTTTTTTTTTAAGGTCAAAGAAATGTGCTGACTCTCAAGTTGTTAGTATCAGGGTGCTCGAAATCAAAAGCAAATATTTCAGTTCTGGTTGCCCCTGGATCCTCTGAGCTTTTCCTCTGTCAATAAACTCCTGCATCCCTCATCCCTCAATAAAAACATTGACAGCGTTACCTGAACTTGCATTTTATGAGGGAGAAAATGAAAACAGCAACAGATTCCTCACAAAGGATGGTTTCTACCAGATGTGGAGATGGAATATTTTCTCCAGACGCTGCAAAACCACAGAGCGGGCAATTTTGCCGGGCAGTCAACTCTAGCTGGAAACGAGCAGTAACCCAGCGTGAGCTGCTCCCTGGGAGGACTGCGTAGCTGTTCACAAGGTAATGATGGGTTCAACCAGCTCCCAGGTGGGGTTTTGAGCTTTGTTTTCTCTCTCTTCCAGCACCCCCATAAAGCCCTCAACCCCTCACCCAGCAAACTCTGTTGTTACTGCTCCTTTGCTGAGGTGGAGAACACAGCAAAGAGGAGGCCCCTTAGGGCCCCACTTCTCCAGCAGGCACCTGGAGGAGCTAGGCTGGTCTTTCTGTCCCTGGCTGGCTGTGGTCACAGCTTCTTGTCTCATCATCAATGACTAACAACATTTTGCAGGCTATCCTGCCTGGCAACACCTTCCAGCAGCCCAGCGTGAAGGAAAGGTGGGTAAACTCCCCCAACCCAGGGAGCTGCCATCGTTATTCCCACAGTCTTGTCACTGGCTGTCCCCAGTGGTCCCCATACCTGTTGCCACCCGAGCTCCAAGGTCCAGGCTCCCTGGGGCATCTGCACCAGCTACTTTTAATGAAACCAGCAGAAGTGTCATCTGGGTAGGGTTGACGTCGTCTCCCAAAACTCCTTGCCAAGCAAAGCAAACAAGCTAATTAGAGCTATCTCCTGGGGCTAATGAGCAATCATCACTGCCATCTTCAGGGGCCTCCTTCCAGGGAAGATTTCCAGCCTTTACAATGGCCATGCCACAGGTCAACAAGCCCAGAGATACAAACCTAAGGGATTGGGCTTTTGTCGGAAGCCTGTTGGCTCGAGATTTCTCTTTAGAGATTGCTGTGAAGGGCTCTGTCTTGCTTTGGAGTTGCTTTATAGTCTTTCAAGAGGATCCGAGGAGAGCAGAGAGTTGGAGGCGCACTCTTCGTGCCCTGAAGTTAGGTCTCGACACACACCAGAAAGGAAGAAGAACCTGAGATGGAGCAGTTAATGAGGAGCCAGTTTTACCTTGTCTCTTTCCTTAATCCTGCCTGCTGGCAGATTAGCAGAGATCAGCTTTCGGTGCAGCTGCCTATACTCTACTTGACCTATGCAGAAAGAAGTAATTTAGTCCCCAAGCCTGGAAGTCAGGCACTCTGATTTCTCTTAAATAATTTTAATTAAACAAGGAAAGGAAAAAAAAGAAAAAGGCAAACTGACAGTTATGAATAATGAAGTGAAAATGGGCTATGAATACAATACGAACTAATTAAACAGTGAGGGTAAGACCATGTTGATTTATTTCCTTTTTTTTTTTTTTTTTTTTTTTTTTTTTTTTTTTTTTTCTGGTGTCAGACTTTTAAATGAAATACATGTGCATCAGGGCCTAAGGAGGGATGGAAATCTGCTGCACACACTTTCCTTCAGAGCCCAATGCATGACAGATGTTGGTCACATCACTTCACGCACCACTGCGCTCGCCTTCAGACACTAGTGACCAGTGCAGGGGAGGAACAAATCTGGGAGGGTGTGGGGTATGATGCTGGAGAACGACGTTTTACCTTCTGCTGTGGGTGTGCTTCCACGTGTAGCCACTGAACCTGTGGCACAGTAAGTCCCAGAAAGCCAAATCATTCCCAAATGCTAAGATGCTTCAGCCTGTTCTAATAAAAGGAGCTGCATTTCCCCAGCATGTTCCTACTGAAGATGTGCAAACAACACTAGCAATGCATCGCACCGCTGTGAAAACGAAATCACCGGCCAGGGACCATCCCCCAGACCACCTGCAGATGATATATCATTTCTTTTTGAGAAAAGCTGGAGCAGAGGGGAAAGGGGATTATTTAATTCCGCAGAACCTGACGGCAGCAAGCTGCAAATGATACAGGCAATACTCATTCCTTGCTCCCAAAGAGAGGAGCAAGGGCCAGCTACAGAAAATTAGAAGGCTTTCCTGAAGACTTGCCTGGATTAATTCCTCCACAGGCTCCTGCCTGCTGGTTTCGAGGCAAAGGGCAGCAGGACCACTGAAGAAGGTGACCCAGACAGTGGCTGACCAAGCAGCCTCTGCCTCCCCTCGCCCTGCACTCTCAATCTCAGCCTTTCATTAGCACTCCTGACTTGCATCTACATGGAAAGAGGTGGCCGAGCTTCCCAAAATATTATTGAGACCTGGCTGCCTGCCTCCAAGCTCGAGCCCGAGGCTTCCCAGGTTCTGCAAAACATCCCTTTGCTTCCTTTGCCCTGCCTTCGCCACTTGTCTTCGAGTTTGTCGTTTCCAGCAGCAAACGTCATGGAGCTGGAAGGTCTGTCAACACCCAGACAAACCCTGCTTTTCCAATTGGATTCGTGCGATGCGGTTGCTGTGGAGACCTTCGGAGCTGAGGCAGGATATCTGAGAGCGGATCAGTTCAGACATTCCTTGCTTCTTACATATTCCCCTAAAGAAGCTCTGGGGAGAGAGGAGGCAGAGGAAGGTGGATCTTTGACCTGAGCCACTATGGAGGGAGCTGGGGGCTACACTTGATGCTTGGGAAGCCCCAGTCTCCTTCCCCTACCCTAACGGGACTCACAGCCACATCCACACCTTCGAAGGCCGTTTGATAACCTCTATTCAGAGAGCTGCACATCATAGCATCATAGAGTCATAGACTGGTAGGCCTTGGAAGGGACCTCTGGAGTCCAACCCCCCTGCCCGAGCAGGATCACCCAGGACAGGCCACACAGCAACAGATCCAGGGGGGTTGGAAAGTCTCCAGAGAAGGAGACTCCACCACCTCTCTGGGCAGCCTGGGCCAGGCTCCCTCACCCTCCCACCAAAGAAGTTTCTCCTCCTGTTGAGGTGGAACCTCCTGGGTTCCAGTTTGTGCCCATTGCCCCTCGTCCTGTCCCAGGGCACCACTGACAAGAGCCTGGCCCCTTCCACTTGACCACCACCCCTCAGATATTTATGGACATCAATCAGATTCCCTCTCAGGCTTCTCTTCTCCAGCCTAACCAGCCTCAGTTCTCTCAGCCTTCCCTCACCAGAGAGATGTTCCAGTCCCTTCAGTATCTTCACAGCCTCCCTTGGACTCTCTCCAGTATTTCCCTGTCTCTCTTGAATTGGGAAGCCCAAAACTGGATCCAGTATTCCAGGTGTGGTCTCACCAGGGCAGAGTAGAGGGGAAGGAGAACCTTCCTTGACCTGCTGGACACAATTTTCCTAATGCCCCCCAAGAGCCCATTGGCCTCTCGGCCACAAGGGCCCACTGCTGGCCCATGGAGAACTTCCTATCCACTAGGACTCAGTTTGGCCCAGCTATGCAAAAGAAAAAAAGTGCTTTTCCTCAAAATAGAAGGGCTGTATTTTCACAGTGCTAATTTACTCACAGAAAGTTTCATCTATGACTCTCCTCCACGCAGTGAGTGTTGCGAATAAAGCCCCAACTGTCTCCTAACGGTGCTAACACACTGACAGCACTCGACAAATATTTTCACGTAATACAGTCTCTGACAAGCTTTGTTTCCACTCGGGTCAAATTACTTGGAAAAATCACACTTCTCCCATTAAAGAATCGTTTTCTCTTTAAGCCCTTTCCCAAGATACCCCACCCCACCAACTTCCAGTTGGAGCTGGCTCGCTTAGCTTGACCAGGTCCTACGGTCAGAGCACAGGACGCTCTCCTTACAAATATCAACCAAAATTACAATTGCATAGATATTTCATATTTAAATAGATGAAATATTTAAATATTCTGGCTGCAGTCTCCAGCCAACAGAGGTTAGAAGGCTCTGCACCTCGAAGAAGAAGAATCTGTGCTGATTTACAAAGCAACCCTTTCACTCCCTACAGTTACTCAGCGATTTAAAATGAGGTGAACCTTCCACAAGGGTCATTGGAATCAGTAAAAGAATCCCAAGCTACTGAGGAAGGTCCAGATTTGCTGAGCTGCTCTGGATACTTTCTATTTCCTAACAGCACAAATCCATCTCACAGAGGTCGGTTTGTGACACAAATAAACCCAGGGGAACAATTTTGCCCACAGAAGAAGGTGTCACAAATCTAAACGGGCATCTTTTCAGAAAGGGTGAAATCTTTTTTTTTTTTGTAGCTGTGAGTTGAACTGCAGATCAGGCTGCAAAATGGAACTACAAGAGCAAATTATTTCTCTGTAGGCCTGCTAGAAATTCATATTTAGAAATTAAGCTTGATTTTAATTTTCACCAAGTCTGTCCAAATTTGGCAAAGGAAACCAAACCGAATATACCCTTCCAAAAAAAAATGTAAAAAATTCCTATGATTAAGAAATTACTCCTTGTACATTATCTTTTCAATTGGGGAAAAAAAAAATAAAACTCCTGAGTCAGGAATCTTGGCTTGATTATTTTTAGTATGTGTAATGACCTTAGTGTCACTTCCTTTATGAAATTTGTCCTCTGACGCCTTTGTACTTGGTTCACTTCCTGAATTACTGAATGACACTGAAGTGTTTTGTAAGTGAAAAGGCAAAGTTCAAGCACCATCCACAGGCCAACTTGTGGCTTTCAAAAAAAATAAAAAAGAAGCTATAAATGTTGACTCTTCAGCCTAAGATGTACTTTGCTCCCAGAAATAATTTGCTTCTATTAGCTGGTGTAACCTGAAAGGTCGTTCTTTTTTTTGTTGTTGTTGTTAAACTCCAAAAAATAATACATAAAATTTTCATAGTGTTTTTTTGCCAGCTTTTAAAAATTAATTTATTCTTATTTTGTTTTTGTTTTTGTTGTTTTTTTTATGGAAAGCAGGTAATTATGTTAGGCCCATTCTACAGACAAGGAAAACGCAGCACAGATCGTTATCTGGATGGATTTCGAGGCAGGGAGAGCACCTACAGTTTCTGGGGCTCCAGTGCAATCCTTTATCATAAGCTGAGCAAAATTCTTATGTCAAATATTTTTACAGGCTTGATGACACCATGAAAGGAGCTGAGACCCCTCAGAAAGTCATTTCTTTAGCCCATGCACCCTACGAAAGGTGGAAGAAGTATCAGCTCAATGGGGATTATCTTTTTAACAAGAAAAGTAACACTGCAAATAATACTGTATGGCATTTAAAAAAAAATTATTTATTTAAAAAATTTGTCTCCATTCCTTTCTGCACTCTATTTGTGTTTGCAACCCTACCAGTGTACGGATCATCTAAATATCCTCCTGAGGAATAGATATGCACTTTCTCTTTTTCCTTTCCTGGTACCAAGGTTTAGAAGTGAGAATATTCACATACACCTCTGCTTAATAAAATATTATTTTAAGTAGTTTCATTAACTACTATACTAAAGTATGTTTAATTCCACTGTGAGTGGCCTATAAAGATGGTTGCAATGGCTGCTGTATAAACATATAACACAAATATCTGTATTTTTGTGTCCTGCTTGGCTAAAAGAAAACCAGGAGGCACCCAGAAGGGATGAATGATGATACAGATGATGCTGAGGAGCACAGGGGGAAGAACCAGAACTCTACTTGTAATGGAAAAATCACTATATTATTATTTTATTTATTTGGCTTATATAGAGGCAGGCAGGTGGGAAAAGGAGGAGAAAGGGAGGTGGGAGAGGAGAAAGGAGGAAGAGGGAAGGAAGGAAAAGAGAGGAAGGAAGGAAGGAAAAGAGAGGGAGGAAAGGAAGGAGGGAATAGTTAAAGGTTGGCTGCTAAGTCTGATCAAAGGACCGGCTTTTTAGGCACCACAGCAGAGATCTAAAGAGGCCTGAGGAATGTGAACTTGCTGTGGTGTTAAATGGCTTCCAGAACTGACCCTTGTCCAGCAGCTCCCAGCGAGGGCAGGGCAGGTGTGCACCTCCCTGCACATCTCCAGGGAAACGCACCCTGAGGAGCCTAAATTTGAACAGTAAAAAAAAAAAAATGAAATGGAGCAGTACCTTTGGGCTGTTCTGTTTTGGTGTCGATGAACGCTCTGGATGGCACTCTCACACAGAATCACAGAATCACAGAATGTTAGGGATTGGAAGGGACCTCAAAGGATCATCAAGTCCAATCCCCCTGCCAGAGCAGGAACCTAAATGACCATATTCGGCTGTATTCACGTGAAGGTTTGCTAGGACACCTTGGAAAAAAGTCTTCAGCTAAGGCAGCCCTGAGTAACTCTTTCAGCCTTCAATTCCCCCAGGACTTCAGACTCCTCAGAGTTATCAAAAGCATTTATGCTCAGCACAATGAGCCAGGAAAAAAAAGTAAAATAAAAAAATCATATATAGATATAAATTAATCGATCAAGGATCCTTCTAAACCTTTTTGGATGCAAACCTATGCGATCCATTTTGGATGGCTGCTTTAGGGTGAAACAAAGCACTTCTTAAAAGCAATGAAAAGCTTTTTTCTTTCCGATTGCTCCAAAGGGACTCTAAAAAAGGGGAAGTCAGATTTAGAAATTTGTGCTATAGATGTCTATAGCGGAGAATCAGAGTCTGAACAGAGGTCCCAAGGTTATCCTTGACTAAGCTGAGGAGATGGTAGTGTCTTGAAGGTCCTGGCTCCTTAAGCTTAGCCTAAGCATGCTCAGCATCCACTGACAGCAGGGAGTTTGGCTCAGAAACTGCCAGGAGTGGTGGCAGTGCCTTGATTTCTTCCTAACATTTCCGTCAGAGCACTTGCTCTGGAACCAGGTGATGCAATGCCTGGTCTGTCTGTAGCCCGAGGAGGTCGATCCTCTCACAAGGATACCCAAACCCACCAGGCTAACAGGGCATTCCCACTCAGCTCTCAGCTGAAACTCAGCTGTTGTACAGTCAGGAGCACAAAACTCCTTCCCCAGATTGCCAGGAGGGTGCTGATGGTGGCCAAGAGGAAAAGGATGAATCCCTCTTCCTCAGCCTCTCTGATGTAAAATGAATCCAGGGCGAAGGGATACGTTCCCAGTCTTCCTCAACCCACAGCAGGACGGCAAAATTAACTTCTAATTTGCTTTTTCTCCTCCTTCCAGGGGAGAAAATGACCTCGCGTTGGCTTGAGCCTCTTGCCCACGGGCAGGATGGACCTTTGGACACCCACCAACCACACTGGCTGGGGCAGCTCCCTTCTCCCTGAGCAAACCAACCAAAATCCAGTCTCTGTGGTGTGGTATTTTCACTTGTGCCAAAGTGCCAGACACCCTGCAAGCTTTGAATTCTGGAGAGATAGCTCAGCTCCAACAGCCACAACCTGCCCTTGGGCTGGCCTGGGTTTGCTGGTCCCAGTTCAAGCGTCCCATCCATCCCCAGAGATGTTTTGTTCGCTCGATACCCTAAAAACTGTTGCTTCCAGAGCCAGCACCGTCTTCCAGTGGTGCCATGTAGAGCGACCTTCCTACTCTGGCCCAACAACACATGCATCCGGGTGCTCTTGTGTTCCACACCCTTTCTTACCTGCTCTCCTGTGTTGCAGGTATCCAAAACTCGCTCTTGGTCCCGAGCAAAAGCTCCTGGCTGGTGGGCAGGCCGGTGCATTCACACTATGGGTATTTCCTCACCTATGTCACTGCAGAGCATGCCAGAGGTCCCTTGAGCTGTGTCAGGCTTGGGTGGTCCACTTCTAGCCGTCACATTCACCCTGTTCAGCCAGTCTCAGATGGTTCCATGCTCAGGAAGCTGAGCCTTGCCTGTTTTGCCCTTAGTAGGAATTAGATCCTCCTTGGCAGGTGAAGGCATCTGCTCATTTCTCTACTACAAATAATCCGCTGTTTTAAAAGGAAACAGAAATCCTTTCTCAATAAAAGAGCACCCCAAAAAGGTGTGGAACATGATGTGGTCCCACAGGAGCAGGATTTTTCTGAACATCGCTGAAGAATCATTGAGCCTGATTTTCTTCCTAGCATATCATGTGAAGTCTTCCAGTTGTTATTACTCACAAATAAGTATCATGACTAATTTGACAAATAACTCCAGACTCGAATACCTCTGCTGGACTCTTTGTTTAAAAGACTACATCATTCTGGACAAGTTGTTGTGGAGAGCTGGGGAGAAACAACCTCTTTGGCAACAGATAGAAGGAAGCTCTTTTGTTCTCATTAAGGAATGAAAGAGATTTTTTTCTATGCTTATGGTCTCAAATGTAGTTGTATAGATGGGTGAAATTTTGTTCCCGCAGAGCTCAGTGGGACTTCTAGTTGCTGATGTCAAAGGGCTGAGAATTAATTGAAGGTGAAAATTATGCTTTCCAGCGGGAAATCTAAATTATCAGTGGTGTAAAGCAAGCCTGAGATTTCCCTTTGAGCAGAGAACCTCCTGAAGAGAATTCTCTTAATTTTCATTTAACTACCTACATCAGTAATGAATATGAGACTAGCAGTCTGGTCCCATGATACTGAATAAATCACTACCCACTGGATCATAAATCAATAATCTGGCTTTTTTGCAAACCAAGCCTCAGTCCAGAAAGTGCTTTTTCCCAATGCAGTCATTTCACTTAAGCGAATACTTGGAAAACACACAAGATTTCATCTATTTATCAGTTTCTTTCAAAACAGCTGCTTGTATCTGTAGCAAAAAAAAAAAAAGGAAGATGCAAAATGTTCTTGGAATGTATTCAAAATATGAAAATTATCATAGTAACAGTGGAAACAACATCAAACCTCATGGAAGGGGATCCAACTTCCTTTTCCTTGGCTCTCAGGTCACAGATGCCAATGAAAAAGAGCCTCCCAGGAAGAACATTTGGATCCCACCAGGCAGGAGCACCTTTTCCTGGCTGGAGCAACCAGCACAGCTGGTGGGTTGTGCCCAGCTCCGTCCCTATGTCCACAGGCAGTGCTGTGAGTTGGTTTTCCTTTCTGGAAGCATGTGAGTATCCTGTGCTGGTTTACTGGAGGAATTTGCTGCCAGGAAAAAGTCCGTGCTCAGAGATTTACGCTTCTACCGTTAGTATTGCTGAGGTAGGGTTGGGCCAGTGCAAGCCAGTGTCCACCTGAGCTTCTTGAAGTGTACCTGACAGGGCCCAGGGGCTGTCTCTGGAGAGTTTCCATCTTGTCTTACGTACAGCACAGGATAAAACAGCTAAGAGCCGGAATTTGCCTGAAGTTACGTCAGGACAACCCCTCAGACTGTGCGCCTCATCCCCACATCGTGGGGCAGCCTGGCTTGAAGGGTCAAGCCTGATGCCGCCCTGTGACGACCACCGTGTCACGTGCCGGTTTCTCCACCCAAACCTGAGGTGAGTGGGTGTGCAGCCCTAACTAATGTTGGAGTAAACATGTCATTTCCAGTTGTGGAAACGGCAATGCGAGGACCAAACCGAAGAGTCAGCTTGCTTGGAAGCCGTGCCTCTGACCTCATTCCAGGCAGATATGTAGAACCAGAATACAGCACTTACTTACTTAAAAATAAATCTGAGTTTCCACGGTCATTTTTGAGATGCAGTAAACTAATGAAAGTCATGAAGGCTGGAATCGGACACCGTTCGCGTTTCCAAGCTAAACATCTTAAAATACATTATAATCAAAATAAAGCAGACAAAATTACCAGTAAGGTTTCCAAGAGTAGGTGGCTTGTTTTGAAGTTCCATTAATGTTTTTCATTTTGTTTTGGTGCCAGCCTGTGAAGCAAAAACATTTCAAGAGATAACACAAAGGTACATACTCAAAGGAAGAATAAACCCATTATTCATCTCTTGCCAGGCATTTGGCCACAATGAAGTAAGAGGGGTGGAGAATAGAAAGCTGTTGACGTGTCTGCAAGATGGAGATTACTTTTGTGGATAGTAGCACAAAGTTTAGCTCTATCAAAAAAAAAAAAAAAAAAAAAGAGAGAAATTGTAACTGGGTTGTGGGAGGAGGAAACCAGAAGAGAGAGGAAGCCCTAGAGTCGTAGCAACGTCATCTTGGGTGTCCAACCACGTGCTTGGGCAGGAGACACAAGATGCTTTTCACACCTGCAAAACTTTCCTTCTCACAACCGTGACACTGGCAGTAAAAAAACATCTGTGACTATGAGATACTAGAGGAAGATGAGATTTATTCTTAATTTTATATTTTTTATTCTGTTCACCAGCGGGTAAACGTCCCATACAGCTGTCAGAGCAGCATAGGAAGTGAGCCACACCTGGCCAACCTACCATAGAAGAAAAAAATGCTGCAAAGTCAAGGCTTGAAACACATGAGCAGGTTGCAGGAGTCTACTGAGAACGATTCAGCATCTCAAAGCCCTTGGGGGAAAAAGCAACTGTCAATATTTGAATAATATGGCTACTATTTGCAATTCTTACATCTTGATGATTTTTAAAAACTATTGTTTTAAGATTAAAGAATTAATCTGCTTAAGCAGAAATGTAAATGGTTTATGCTTTGTCACAAAAAAAATGTTGCACACCTTTACTCAGAAGTACTTGGTGAACCAGCCATTAGAGGCTTTTTTTCTAGTGGTAAAAGGCAGGATTATAACTGCATTATTTTCATTCCTTCTTAAAAAATATTTCATCTTAAAAAATTTAAGGTCAGTAGTATCTATTGTAAAAAAATAAAGCTTTTTTTTCTAGTCCTAACATCTGAGGATATGTCCTATTTTAAGCTGATACTTGGCCTACAGGCTTTCTCCATCACCTTCTAGATCCCACATCAAGCTTCTGGGCAAGATTCGAGCGCCTGCCGCCGCTGACCCACGTCTAGCATCTCTGGGTGGCCATGGCAGTGTCTCTGCTGCAATAATGGCATTTTCCAAATTCTCTCAAGGTCACGATCTTGCTCTTTGCCTCTGGCACCCTCAGATTCTTCCTAATGAAAATTGCCAGAAGTCTGCTCTGGCGCAAATTGGAACATTAACACCCTCCTGAGCCATGAATATTTGATTATTTTTTTTTTTTCCCCTCGCTCCTGCGCAAGAGTTAACATTTCTGCTGTGCTGGTTTGCATTCAAAAGATCGTTTCTTTTTCTTTGAAAAGCCAAAGAAGGAGGTTTTTCAGAATATTTTAGGATAAGACATACATCTCAATTAATACAGGTCATTCAGATGGGTGAAAGGTGTTGAAACTAAAGCCAAGTCTTTGATGAGCTTTGGAATCACGGTCAAAAGCAAGTCCCACCTCAGTAGTAGCAAGACAGTCCTCCTCATTCACTCTTCCTCATACCAGCCCGGTCTCTTGAAAGCAGAGGCTCAAAGTGCTCCAGTTTTTGCACCTTGATGTCTGAGCTCCCTTGGATCAGGCAGCCGAACGGCTCCACAACTTTCATAGGTAGCACCCAGTTGCCACCTCAGAAAGCAGGGAGGGAAAAAAAAAACAAAGGGAAATCCCATAGATACTCAATTTCATCTGCTATTTCCAGCACTGATCCTGGACAAGAAGTAAACCCGTGCTTCATAGCCTATTAAGGTAAGAGAAGTGTCATGAAAGCAGCTCATTCTCCATGTTATGCCTGCCCAGAGCACATGGAAAATTTGTGACAGTAATGGATGAAAGAACTGAATTACCACAAATAGATGTTACACCTATCTTCCAAAGTCCCTGTGGCTCCGAAAGCTTCCTATAGTTTCATCAGTTTTCTAGAGGGTGAAGACAAACTTGCCCTCACATGAAGTTTTAACTTCTCTCCGTTATCCCAGTTACCAAAGGAAAGTATCCGAGACGGTGGGTCTGCTATCAGTGCTTTGTCTCAGGTTTGTCTGGCCATTGTTCTTGATTTCCATGTCAGGCTCCTAAAACCTGGTTTGAGGGAAAGGGGAAAAAAAAGAGAAGACGAAGCACGGCAGAAAGCCTGACAGGCATAAATTTTGTTTTCCAGAAGGTCTGTGCTTGCAATCAGCAGCCCAAAAAGTTCTGCTATGATCATCAAGAGATGATGCCTATCAAGCAGTCATTAAACACCGCCCGTTAGGATCTCTTGCTGAGGATGTAACTGAATTAACTATTCCCTGAAGTACTTTTTTATATATATATATTCCATTTTGCAGCCAAAGGAGAAATAAGGGAAGTTCTTTTGCTTTCCAATACATTAAGTAGCATGGATGAAAGGGATTAGTATCATGGCCTAAAAATTTATTTTTTAGAGCTATAGTAGAATCTATACTGCCTTTTTTTTCTGGTTGTTTTCTTTCCCCATAGAATTAAGACATAAATCAAGTCACATAGTATTGATTGTAGAATATATTTGCAGATGTCACCCCTCACTCTAAAGAGACTTGATTTCTGAGTGTTTTCTTTCCTGGTGCTGGAGGATTTCGTACAGGCAGTAGGCCGTATGCAAAACGCATTATATTATTCTCGGAGCGCAGATTTTTTCCAGACGACAGGCGTTACTTTTATGATGCCCTGAATGGAATGACAGAGTAAATTGCCCTGATTTATACTCCATTACAAGCAGTGATACCGCTGTCACGACCGCTGCTCTTTCTCATGACACAACATCGTGCGCTCCCTTGCCTAGCAGGGAAATAAAGTCGCAGAATTCCCAAATACCAGCGAGACAGGTCGATTCCCATCATGTGCCTTGCTTGCTCACCCTGGGAACTTTCCCATTTTCGACCTCAGTCTGCAGCTCCTCTTACGGATGGTTTCCATTCTGTTGCCTTATCTGGGGTATACATGGTATCCCATTCTTCATTTTCGATGTCCTGTTTGGAGACAAGCACCAAAACAATAAATCATGGAGCTAGGTTATTTTTAGGCCACGTTTCCGACTCAACATCGAGACTAATTCTGAAGAACCTGCACAAGGAACTTATTGTGTGCATACACAAATAAATGACACAATTCAATGGTTTAATACTATCTGCCAAGTTAAACTCTCGCGGAGCAGCTGTGTACATTTAAAATGATCCCTGGCACTTCTGAAGAGTTCATAAATCAGCTGCAACCTACTTTCTTCCAATTAAGAGAGTTAAAGGGGGGGAAAAAAGAGCAGAAATTAATGTGTCTAGGACATAGATGACATCTCTATACATTCGTGAGTGTGAATCTGAAAAAAAAAAAAAAGGAAAGCGATGTTCTTCACTTTTTTAGGATTATAATAATTTTAAAATGCCTGGTTTTGTGTTTCAGTTGTTGTCAAAAGTATTGTTATAAGGAGGCTTGCTTGAAGCCAGTCAGTGATGTTACCCCAAAACTACTGAAGAAATGGAAAACAGTCATCGAGCAAACCACAAAAGTACCTGACCAATGCCTCAAACTATGACTTCCTCCACTAAGCGTAACATGAGATGTACACCCTGCATAAGCAGTCACAAATCATCTTTTAGAGCTCACTTTGAAAGCAATCATTAAAATAGTGATTATTGCTCTAAAGAACCACATTGAGCAGCTCCAACATCTAAACTTCCCTGCCAATTTGCTGCCATCAACAGCAATCACCAGAGTATC
Source organism: Baryphthengus martii (assembly GCA_013396935.1). NCBI lineage: Eukaryota > Metazoa > Chordata > Aves > Coraciiformes > Momotidae > Baryphthengus > Baryphthengus martii. Next base: position 108,711 of record VWZK01005480.1, on the reverse strand, counting down.
CTTTCACCACAGAATGGTTTAGGTTGGAAGGGACCTTCAAGGTCATCCAGTTCCAACCCCCCTGCCACGGGCAGGGACACCTCCCACTAGAAGCAGGTTGCTCAGAGGCTCATCCAGTCTGGGCTTCAACACTTCCAGGGATGGAGCATCCACCACCTCCCTGGGCCACCTGTTCCAATGCTTAATTGCTCTTTCAGGACAGAAATTCTTCCTAATATCTCATCTGAACTTCTCCTGGTGCAGCTTGTGGCCATTTCCTCTAGTCTTGTCCTTGGTTATTGGGAAGAAGGGGCCAACACTGACCTCACTCCAATCTCCTTTCAGGGAGCTGTGTAGTTTGTTTGTCTACATGGCTAAAAACCGTCTATTTTCCTCTAGTTCACATCTAATTAAGGGAAGCAGAAGAAAGAACAAGTGCATTAATAAAAATATTTAAAAATCAAAAAGAAAAGCAAAAAAACCCCAGCTCACCAAAACAACAGTTTTGTGCAGGAACCAACACCCATCGGACCGAGTCATCTCCCTTTGCTCTCCAGTAGATTTCTCAAGTATACTGCAGAAAGTTCCGTCTAATACCATGTTAATTCCTCCTTTTTTATCCCTTGACTAGTCTGCAGGCAGCTTTCCACTGCACCAAGTGCTTCAGGACACAGTTCTTTCCCACACGTGACCTGAGAAACACGTCGGTTGGATGGAACCTCAGGCCGTCACCTAGAGCATCCTCCTGTTGTTGAGGTTGTTTAGAGCTTCTAGTCAACACCTTGTCCAGTCAACTTTTCAGTATCTCCAAAGATAAGGATTGAACCACCTGTTTGGATAATCTACTCCAGGGTCTGATGGATCCTTATACTGAGTTATTTCCTGTTTTCCAGCCTATATCTGGTGCCTCTTGCCTTTCTGCTGCACACACCTGAGCAGATGGCTCTATGCTCTACACCTTCTCATTAGGAAGTGATTCCCAGGAGTGAACACCACAGAAATAAATTTCATTATTACCCTTTATTTACTGAAAAACTCCTACATGTCCATTTGGACACTTCCTCAGATCCATAACTGGTCTTCCTCACGCTCCAGGGGAGGGATATCTTCTTTCACCCCGTGCTTTGGCGGAACGAAGGCCTAATGTAGGCTTAATTGCCAGCACGCCTGGAGCACGCTTGAGTCTGCTCCTCATTAACTAGATCATCATTTCACATTTGAAACACAGAAGCTATGTTCAAGTGTATCATCTTAGTTTGAGCTTTTAGCAATCCAGGCTGGTTCTGTGGTAAACCAAGTGTGGGATGGATAAGATTTGGAGGACTGGGAGGCAAGTCTGGGTCAACGCTGCTGTGTATCGACATAAGGCGTTTGTAACATCATGTAGCTGTCACTCCTAAATGAATGCATAAAAGTTTCAGCATGATATAACGTTAATTTAATTAGAAATACAAGGTTGGCTTTAATACAGATTTATAAAATATTCCACAGAAATTCCATCACTTGACTCTTCCACGGCGTTATTTCCCATGCCAGCTTTCTATGGTGACAATGATTTCACAATTCAAACAAAGACATTTTCGACTTGCAGAACTCCAGGAATTGAACAAGGAGACATTTCCAACTAAGGGTGTAACCCTTCTGGAAAGCTGACGAACATTTGGGAGCGCTACAATGCAGGTTCTTCACAGATCACACTCATTTGACGATGAAGATGAAGAGCTCCTGTTCTTCTGGTGAAAGCTGATTTATGTATAAAAATTTCAGGCACACTTCAGGGGGTGAATCAGGGGAATCAAATCATCCAGCTGGAAAACAGGGCTAACACAGCTAGGAGCTGAGGTGTGTCCCACAGGGTTTTTTCTGTGGAGGATGCTGCACCTGAAAAAAAAAATGGTTTCCCATGACAAAGGTTCTCCATTGCTGTCCTCTTTGCTAGTCTCTGCAGCAGCAGCCAGAGGATCTGCCTCTTCCTCAGCTACGGGGAAAGTCCTGGTAATTGATATGAAAATGGTCACTATCATCTTTCTTTGGTTTTTCCATCACCCCTGGAGCTGAGCAACAGAACTGATCTGTTTTCTAGGGGGAGCATCCTGTGACCAACCCCCCAAATCGGAGAGCGATGAGAAAGCTAAGATGTCTTGTAAATTCCTAGCGACCACCAAGCAGGTAAATTGAGTGTATAATTCAAGATGCTAGAGAGGCCTAGGCCAAGAAATAGGCTTAGACACCTCAGTCCCCACCATTAGAGCCCCTTCTCAGCTGCTGCTTGACCAGAAAGCAGAGGTAACTCATCAGAATCTCCACTTGCACCTCTACAACTTCCAAGGCCAGGTCTGGATAGCACTGAACTGCTTTGCTTTGCCACGGGTAAGCAGGTTTTTACAAAGATGATCTCAACCCTTGCTCACTTTTAGCAAAAATATCACTGAGAAAGGAGGTCGGGCCAGCAAACAGCAGGCAAAGCAGAGTTCAAGTGATAGATACGTTGCTGCCTGAGTCCAAAACTGATTTTGCAACCTTTACTCCATTGAGCTCTGCAGCATCAAGCTCAACCAGCTCACTGTAATTGTATTTTTTTGTGTATTTGAACAATTGCCTGGCAACTACATCTTCTGGGGTTACAGAAGAGCTCAGCCCATGAACCAGACAGAGGAACTAGCAACTCTACCTCAAGCGCCCAGAAGAGATGCTGTAGGAGGTCCCTCCACCCCAAAACACACTTCATCCTATTGCCAGGCTCCAGTTCCTCCCAAGCACCAATGAAAACTGTCACAGAGGTGCTTTTCATCCCCTTTTTTTTTTTAAACCCATCCACAGCCTGGGAAGACAGAGAGCCTGAGATCTGCTCCAGAGACCCAGCACCTAAAAACCCACCAGCTAGGTCCTCTTCTGGCCCTAATTCTTAGGAATCAAATCCCACCCTTGTAAACAAAAAAAACCACCCCAGTTTAATCTGATGAAATGTTTTATACTTTCCACTAACTAACCGAGTAGGAAATTGAAGATATTTTTCCATTCTGGAAAGTTTAAGGAATTGTTATTAGTAAATGCAAGTAATGTTGCAGAGTTCAAATTTCTGAGGAAGTCTGTATTTATTTTAGGGAAGATAGTAGGACTGATCTGTTGTCTAAATTTTCGTGTCCCTGATGAAATAATATTTTGCAAATGTTGTTTACAGTGTCAGTCTTACAAAGCCGTATTATGTATATATGGATCTCTGTGTGTATATATATACACACATCCCCTTAAATTCTATAAGGAATCCATATCATGTGTGAAGTTAAAAATGCTTTTGCAGCATATAAATCTTACTTTGCCTGTCAGACAGAGATAAGAGATTTATATGATTATTTTTATGATTATTCTTTGCTGTCAGAGTCAGTAGGTTTAAAAGCTAAAGTTTCAGTTAAAGCACAAAACAGGTAAAGATTCCCACCTAAAGGGTAGTATGATAAACATAAAATACTTTCAAACATAATCTGCCCCCTTAAAAAAAAAAAATATATATATATCCACTTCATAGCTGTAGAGTACATGGCTAGCTGGAAGGAAAAATCCACCGAGTATTTTATCAGCTGGCTGCCATTCTCTGTATGCGAGCCAATAAAAATGGAGAATTTTATTGAGAAGCAATAATTTCCTCTGTATCAACTCTTGCAATCACTATTACATCAAATCCCAAGCGTGCTTGCAGAAACAAAACACCCTTTTAAATGTTTTCCCAAGATAGGAGGCAGCCATTCCCATCTATCATTTGGATCCTGCTATTTTAACCAAACATGCTCCTACGGAGTCGGCAGAGGTTTGAGCTGCCATGCAAAAGGACCTCAAGCTTGGTAAGGCTTCATTTCATTTTGGAAATTTTTTTTATTATTTATTTTTAATTTTGAGAGGGTCAAAATAGCGAGCTCTCTCGGCCGTGATATAACACAGCTCTAAAAGGTGATGGTAGGAAGACCACAATTTTATTGAGCAGCTCTAGCTACTCAGGGAAGAGATGTGAAAAGCCTTTTCAACACAGGAAGCCGTAGTCGCTCCCTTGACCAGAGGCAACACTTTAAACCAAAGTCAGGTGACTAGAAGAGCACCTGCATATTCCCAAGACCGTTGGGCTATTGGTCTCTGGGACCTGACCATCTGAACCAAGATGTAAGCCAAATTATTCTTCATGAGCTACTCGCCACCCCCCAATCATTTATACCTTTACTGCAAAGCTTTGCTGATATGCTGAATTTAAATAATCTCTCATTTTGTAGCTGGCTGGGATGGATAACAGGCCATCTCCTTGACTTCAGCCTCATTGCAACAAATAAATTCATATTTTTATTTATATCATTTTTTTTCATTCATACACAACTGCGCTATTTGTGTAGCCACCAGAGCCCTACGAAACCTCTAACAATATTTAATGTATCCTGACATAAAAACAGGGTTTGCACTTGAAAACCCTCTGAAACTCTAGTTCAGGAGTCCAGTGGAAGACAAAACTTCTGCTGACTGACTCTGACCGAACCCATGGAAATCGTGAAATCACCAAAGTCAATGCCACACAAATACTGAATTATCTCACCCGAAAAGCCTCATTCAGCTCTTGTTGCCATTTTAACTACAGACCACCAAGCTGCCCATCAAAAAACAACCCCAAACTCTGAGCTGGTTCCTGAATTTAGGTCAGCGCTCAACAAAAGTCACGTTACATCCACCAGGAACGTGGTTAGGAGACGTCGCTTCCAGACCCAAGCACGTGCACCTTCCTAACCTCTGGTCAGCCCACTAGAGGCAAGGACACAAGCATTTTATAACACTTGTGGCCAAGTATCCATCTCTATCAGGAAAAAAACCCCAACCCAACCAGGAAGATGTGCAACAGGACAGTATGTCCTTTGCCTTTTGATCAAAACTTTCAATTGGGCTCAATTAAGCCCCAGTAAATGATTGTATCAAGGTAAAGAAAAGAGCTGTTGACACCAATAGCAACAATCCTGCTGTATCATCTCACTTAATGATCCTCTATTTTTGCACTTGATATTTACCTCCTTGAGGTTGAGTCCCATCTGGTGACACGTCTTCTTTTCTTCCTCTTGCAGACTCAAAATTCATCACAACGTTCATCAGTCAAAGCAAAGCTTTCTCCTGTTGTGGGGTTTTTTTTTCTGCAGTTGGCATTCCTGCAAAAGACAACATGAAATCGATCATACAGCACTCCCAAAATGAAGATCCCAGCAGCGAAGACATAGTTTTCTCAAGGGTATCTAACCTGACATGGGACAGGAGGCTGGCGCCCTATCACTGAACCTCTGAGCTGTCTTTACAGATCCCCAGTCCATCCTAAAGGTGATTTCAAGCCTGGTCTCTCTGGTTTAGCTTGGCTGACTTTGAGCCCCTGTGGCAGGGTGAAATAGAAATATTGCTGAGCTGAGATATTCTGACTTTTCAATTTTTTTCCCTTCATGTTCTTGACTGAAAATGTTGCTGGGAATTTAACCTCAAGTCCCAGATAGTTTCAGTCAATCTAAACCCGCAGTTCAGGCAAGCGTGATATCTAGTAGATATATGAGTGCAAGGCTCCTGACCGTTTTTCCCGACAGAATACTGGGAGCTCTCGTATGTCACCGAGAGCTTAGAGTATAAAAAATTTCTTTTTGTTTGAAGCAATTTCCTTCAGCGCTCGGTGAATTACCCCGTCAGACGTTCAGCCACTTGTTTTCATACTGCTACAAGCAATTCTGCTGGATGAAATTAATGATGTAGAGTGTATTCTCAGTTTTTATTAAGTTCTCTTGGCTGAGGAGAGATCATTATTGAAAAGGAAGATGGGGGAAGGAATGCAAGCAGAAAGGTTTCTCTTTTCTGTCGAGTATCTGAAGAAAAAAAAAATTTAAAATATCTAATTTCACGAATGACAGGCCAATTCAGCTGGCTGGCTGAATTCTGCTGAGTACCAGTCGCAGTCACAAAAAAAATCTCAGGCCTCTGATGCTTTGAAGTCAACAGAGCTGTGCACAGGCAGCGCCATAAAATGAAGAAAATAATCAGCAAGCAATGTGAAGGCCACGTACACCATTTAATTGATGTGACTTTGGAGACGCCAACGTGAGCAAGGTAATTAAAGCCCAGGCAGTGGGGAGAACAGGAAGAAAACTGGGAAGCCTTAATTAACTAAAAATACGATGAGGTTTCTCTCTGCAAACTCCAATTTTTCCCAACCTAGAAGAACTGTCTTGCACCTTCAGGATGCCGATCTCGGGGGGACAGAGACACCTACCCAATCCAGTACGTACAATAGACGAATAAAAGGAACAATTGTTTCGGCTTCAGCGCCGATGGTGAACTTTGATGGCATCCCAGTAAAACACAGAATGTTTATTGCCGTGATAAACTGCTCTTGAGGGAGCGATTTCCCTGCCCTCCCAGCTGGAGCTGTCGTGCTGCAATGACAGAGTGGGTAAGGAAGGGATGGAACAATAGCAAAGTCAAGGAGCTGGAGCCTGACCTTAACGGAGTGGGTGGTATTTGCTGCAGTCCAGCAAAGCAAATAACTCACTCCAAGGTGATGGATTTTACTGGGGAGGGGAAATAACAAAGCTGAGAAATAAAGGGGAGCAAACATGGTATGAAAAGTGGACTGAAGGGACTAAAGGGGAGGGGGNAATCAAAAGCAAGGCACATGCCTGCGAGGTGCTCTTGATTAAATGCATCACTCAGTCACATGTCCAAACCACACCAGTTCACTTCATGGAACACCTCGCCTGACAGTGAGGGTGTAACTGAGTAGTTGGTACTGGAAAGTTTGCTTCTGTTTTCTCTATTTTGAGAGCAGGGACCTACAGGTAGGAGAAATGTCCTTCTCGGTCAAGAACATGCAGGAGAAAATCCCATCTCTCCAAAGCACAGGGAATTTTTTTTATGTGTAGGGCAACTCCCTGTACATTTTAATAATTCTCACCCACCGCCCTATTTTCCAAAAGCCTGAGAATGAGAAAGGCCAGAGACCTGATCACCTAAAAAAAAAAAAAAAAAAAAATCTAAAAAATGAGGAGGTGCTTTAGTACCAGGGACTTTAACCCAGTTGCATTTTCTGTGTGAGGACAGAAGACGACAGCAGCTGCAATATGTGTGTTGGGAACTTGAAAGGGGACAGTTTTCCAAAGCAGAAATAAATCAGTGGAATGGCTGACTAAAAAGTGGTACTGTCAAAGGATATTTTACTTGTTCAGCAAAACACCATAGATCGATATGAAAAAAAAAAAAAAATTATTCTGGCTGAAAGGAGACCTAGAAGCTGCAATAGCCATAAGGGACTGGAACATCTCCCTGGTGAGGAAAGGCTGAGAGCCCTGGGGCTGGTTAGGCTGGAGAAGAGAAGCCTGAGAGGGGATCTGATTCCTGGTTCCAAATCTCTGCAGGGTGGGGGTCAAGTGGAAGGGGCCAGGCTCTTGTCAGTGGTGCCCTGGGACAGGACGAGGGGCAATGGGCACAAACTGGAACCCAGGAGGTTCCACCTCAACAGGAGGAGAAACTTCTTTGGTGGGAGGGTGACGGAGCCTGGCCCAGGCTGCCCAGAGAGGTGGTGGAGTCTCCTTCTCTGGAGACTTTCCAACCCCCCTGGATCTGTTGCTGTGTGGCCTGCCCTGGGGGATCCTGCTCTGGCAGGGGGGTTGGACTCCAGGATCTCCAGAGGTCCTTTCCAATCCCTACCATTCTAGGATTTTACACAAAGCTGTTGATGGAGACTACAAACATCTCAAAGAATTTACAGACTAGTAGAGAGAAGAGGTTGAATGAATAAGGCAATAACTGGGATAAGTTTCTAGGCTTGTGAAGGAGTTTTTCCTTTCTGTTTTAGATGGAGTGGTAGGACAGCAGCTTTATTCTTAAAAAGCAACTGAAAAATCACAAGTGAATGGGCACCTCTCCCATATAATAAAGTCATGATTATTTTTCTTTTGCTTAAAGCAATGTCTCTCAAAAAGCTGAGCGGCAACCATCATCTCTCCCACCCCACACCCTCCTCCATGGCCTCCTCTCAAGGTCCTAAGGCATGGAGGGAGACTTCAGCTGCCAGGACACCTCAGAGCAGGCTGCAGCACCTCCATCACCAGATCCTGCTGCTGTTTACATTTCCAGACCCCCTCCCACCATCTCCCCTTCCCCTCCAGCACGTCTGGCCCAAATGCCCTGTTTTCACAGGAGGAAAAGCTACTGTGAGTTGGGATTAGAGGGAGGACAGAGCATTTGAGGGCGTCCAGTGAGGGCCAAGGCACACGCACCTGAAAGATGCTGCTCCTCAGGATGCTTAGAGGCTTACCTTGAAGTTGCTTCTGCCACGCTCCCGTCTCTGCCCTCCTTTTCCTTTTCCTGCCAACTTCAAAAAAAGTCACTTCTCAGAGCATCTTCCTTTCCCTGCAGGTGATGAGTAGGCTTCCCATCCTCCACTCAAAAGCAGAGCACGAGATACAGAACCTGTAATGAGAAGGAAGGAAAGGAGAGGTGACTACAGAAGCAGAAAGATGTAGATGGGACGCTCAGCTCTTTGCACGTCCAAGAGGAGTATCTCCTCTGCATCTCTAGATAATGTTGCTGCAACTGGTGCTGCAGAAGCTTTACTAGGAGGCTGCTCCCTTGTGCAGAACATGGGCAATCACCAGGCACGGAGCTCCTGCAAGATTTTTTTCCTCTTTTCTCCCTGCTCCAAACATTATGTTGGACTACACAGCAAGGCTCTGTAAAATCCCCTTACTCCAACCCCTGCTTATCCTGCCCAATTCACTAATTTTATTCTTTTTGTCCTACTTGATTTAACAAAAAATATAAATACGTACCAGAGTGCTTCTCCTTCACAAATCCTTTAAGTCTTGTGATTCTTATAGAGCTGCTGATTGTGAAGAAAAATACTCAGCAGCCAAAGCATCCCACGGGCTGCTTTAAAACTGATTTGCCCATCTGTCAGCGTGCCAATGGTTCAAACTGAGCTTTTCTAATATTTTCTTCTGCGGCAAAATCAAATCTATGTCCAGCTTGAGCTACGTTGTGTAGCTGGGATGGCTTAGGAAAGTCAAATAACATCATCTTCCCCAGCAAGAAAGTTGGAAAAGAGACATAAGTCTCCATGGAGAGTGAATTTCAACCCTCTGGGCTACCCGATCACCTGGATATCGCTCAGACTTGGACACATCGTCTGTCTCAGGAACCTCATCCCCGCTGATCCAGGTTGGTAGAGATGTCCCAGGCTCCCAGTCCTTCAGCAGGAGCCGCTGGAGGGGAGGGTTCCGATGACACGGCCTCTCTTCTTCACGCAGCAGAGGACCTGCCTTGCAGGAGAAAGTTAGATATGGTTGGGTAGTTCTCCCTTCCTGGCAGGGGTACCAGGAAGGGAGATGTGGGAGCTGCATGCATTTATTTTTTCCTGTCAGAACTGCTATGTTGAAGCCAGTTTATTTTAATAGTGTTTGCACGCACATGTTCAGTATGTCCTTGTGAGACCGTGATAGGAGGTTTGTATAAACCAAAAATACATAAAATAAGTAATTTTTCATAATTCAGTATGACATCTTTCTTTTAATTTAAACCTAATCAGGGGAATAAGAAACTAAAACCAGCTGTAAGCATTCACATTACATCTCTCCGGGGAAACGGACATAAAGTTAGGATTTGTTTTCACCCAGTGGAAATGTCACTATTTCATACAATCTTTTTTGTTGCAATGGTTGTTTTGTTTTGCTTTTGTTTTTTTTTTTTTTAAAATAAAGAAGCTGCTTCTTTATTACATTTTCCATCACAGAATTTACAATCTACACAAAATAAAAAGCAAATCCATGGCATTTTCTCTGGGCAACTCTCTTGTCCTACCTTCTCCCGCTCAAAACATGAAAAGATTAAACACAGAAGTGTTTCTAGTAATCTGGCTATCTCAGCCATAAATTCAACAGGCAGGAAAGAATTTTTTTTTAATTTTTTTTTTATCAGCAAAATATGCCTGGAAACCGCACACAGCCCAGCATGACACACACATTTTTTTGGTGTTTTTTTTTAACATTCATAGGGTAAATCAGCTTTTAGCAAATCACATCCAAAGACTTTCTTCTCTGCCTAGATCAATCTTGGCCAAGAGAGCAGAACTAAAACGCATGGTGAGCTCAGAAGTCAACGCTTCCAACGATTAAAATGTTCCACCAAGCATTCCAGGACAGAGATGTCGGCGGAGAGGCCGAAGCAACGCGCGTCCCCGTCACGCGAAAGGAGCACGAGCCCCCGGAGCGCGAGCGTTCAGCGATATCGCAGCTATTAAAGGCAACGAGGAGGGACCCAACGCCAGGGCAAGAGCAATCTGAAGGCTGTATCCTTGTGAGTCATCTGATTCCAGCCTGAAAATTGGCTGCTAATGAAAATTTTGAGGGGGAAAAAAAAACAAACCAACCCGCTCCGCTGTCGAATCCCGTTCAAATCACCGGACGGTATTTGTGAACGGCGATGCCTTACGAGTCCAAAGTTAACGCGGGCAATTAATCTGTACTTAATAATCTTCTAGCAGAGTGAAAGGTTGACCCAAGGCAAAGTTTAACGATCAAACTGGCAATTAAAGCTCGCGGTAACAATTCCTTCTTTTTTTTTTTTTTTTTTCTTCTGCAAATGTGCTTCCCGTGGTAGGAAGTGACAGTATTAAATTTCAAGACGTTTTTCACTACATTTGAAAAAAAATAAAAGCCACGTTCTCAACTATAAATAATGCACAAGACCATATCTGATGTGAAACCCGGGCATGGCAGCAAGATCTCATACAAAAAAAGGCAATAGCTGCGATTGATGACGTTCGGCTACAATCACAGCCCTGAGTGTTTTCTTCTTCACGTACAGGAGAAAACGAATGAAAAAAAATACCCAATTACTCTTTGAAAGTGCTTTTGTAGAGGAACAAAATCACAATGCTACAAACCAACGCTGCCTCCCGCGAGCCCGTTGGCTTCAGGGGCACTGCCTGGATTTATCAGAGGCTGAATACAGGCCTAATCTCCCCAAAACAGAGAAATTCTTGCTAAATTTGAAAAAAAAAACAAACCACCCCAACATTGTTTCAGCAGAACTACTCACACCACACGTGTCATCCTCCATGACGTGGGAGCCCCCGGAGCGCGACTTCCAATGCCCTTAGCGCTGTCCAGACCGTTCTCCTCCAAGGCAGGGAGAATTTTGCGGATCCTTTCACACCAGGCTGGATTCTCCTCACCTTGTCGGCAGAGGTGTTGGTTATTCAGGATAATAGCCGGATTATATCAAGCCTTTTTGCCGTAGATGCCCTCAGAGGAGAGGGTGAGGGATGAAGGAGAAGTCTCTTGTGTCCCTTTATGTGATGGTGATGGAATCCTTGAAGTCCCTGGGGAAGCATCATGTACCTCTTACCATCCACCTGTAATAGTAACGTTGGAATTAAAGCGTTGACAATTTTTTTTTTTTTTTATGTGGACAAAAATGCGCTTGTTGGTTGGAGTATGAGAGATTTGGGGGAGGGAGAGGGAAAGAGGCAGTAGAAGGAAAACAAGAGAAAGAAGCCAGGCAAGAAAGAGCTGGGTTTGCCCTGTTTTAAACATTTTTTCCAGTCAATACTGCAGATTTAAAAAAAAATGTGCATCATCAAACTGGTTAATTTTTCTTTTGCATTTTTGGAACCTCCTTTTGTCTGGTTTGGGGATTTTTTGTTTGTTTGTTTTGTTGTTGTTTTTTTTGTTGTTGTTTGGTTTTGTTTTGGTTTGTTTTTGTTTTGTTGTTTTGGTTTGTTTCAGTAATTACAAGTTTAACTCCAAAGGAAAAGGAAAGGGGGAAATATGAAAAGTAGGTGCTTTAAGGCATATTTAACTAGATCAGTAATATATGCCTCAGGTTTGTAAATCTGTACTCGAAGTAAGAATTCATAGCCTACTAAAATTCACTGTACCATGGATTAAAGATAGAGTCTGTAAGAACTATACTTCCAGTTTGCAAAGACAAAAGTCTTTAGCAAATGCCGAAGAAACAAATGCAGGAAGAACAAACACATTTCATATGGGGTCGTGCACATGCTGAAAAATACTTCTGGACTAGAAAATTAAATTATGATTAAATTAATTTGGAACCTATCCAGGTTCCAGATTTGTTTTTAAGGAAAATACACACCCACATCTACATCTAAATATACAAATTCCCTAAGATAACCCTAATCTTGTGTACAACACGCTACCATTTTAAAGATTTTTTTTAATCATTAGTGATAAACAGATTGCTTTCTTTATAAATACTGGAAGTCGCGTAACTTCTGTGGTTCAAACCAGGACAAGACAAGTCAAATTCTTTCCTCTGAGGGTGGGGAGACCCTGGCAGGGGTTGCCCAGAGAAGCTGTGGAGCCTCCTCCCTGGAAGTGTTGAAGGCCAGGCTGGAGGAGGCTCTGAGCAACCTGCTCTGGTGGGAGGTGGCCCTGCCCATGGCTTTAAAATGAGCTTGAAGGTCCCTTCCAGCTCAAGCCATTCTATGAAATATTGTTCAAGAACAAATACAGGTAGGTGCAATTCTTAAATTCAGTTTAATCCTTTATCCTGACATTCCCTCTTGTGTGGGCGAGGGGTTTGTGTTTTGTGTTTTCTCTTTTTTGCCTTTTTTTTTTTTTTTGAGCCTGGAAACTGCCACAGAAAAGTCTGGCAGCTATAACCCCCAGTTAACTACTAGCAAATGCTAACATGCTGTAAAGTGGAACATTTATACAAGATCCATCTGGTGCATACAAGTAGGAATCCAAGTTTTAAAGCCATTACACTGTGCGTGTGCATTTACACCTTCCCCAAAGTTGGCAAAAAGACTCGGTTTTACCCCAGGACTCCAGTAGTAAAAGGAAGGGTGTGAAACATGTACTGACCCACACTCCTCTGTCCAGTTGTAGTTATTTTATAATTCACTTGGACATGTCACATCCCAGGCTTCACACCAGCGGTAAATTAGTCCAGTCTGGAACTTAAGAAAATGAAATAATACAAAAAAGTGAAACATGCCTATAAAGTAGTAGAGTAGCTGAGCATTTTCTTTTGATCAATCTTACAGCTTTAAAAGGGCACTCCAGCAGGGTCTGGTAAAACAAGCAACACTCCCACTCTAAAATACAGCTCAGCTGACTCTTTTTGCCATAACTGAATAGTAAATAAGGAGTAACAGCTTTCAGCTTTTTTATTATTTCTTTGTCAAGCGCAACATTGCTCAGCCCCATGCCTAACGTTTTTGGTACATTCCCTTTGGGCTTGTCAGCAATATTTTACTTTATTTATATACAAGAGGTATACATGGAAATAGGTGGATCTGGTAAAAAGGTATGCATGAATTACTGACAAGCCTAGTCATTATTATGATGAAAAAATCCCAAAGAAACAAAAAAAAAATCAAACCAAAACTGAACGGGTCAAGGCAAAGCATCCAGAGAAATTCAGATTTTTGTCAGGAAGCAAACCCTGATACTTCAGGAATTCTTGAATGCCCTCTGCCGTCTGTCTGGGCGAATTTCAGTGATGATTGACTCTCCTCAAGAGAAGCAGCGGCTCAGAGAGCTGGTTTGGATCACTGAGATTTCTCGCTTTGCGCTTTACCCATCCCGCAAGATCCAGCGAAGCTGTAGCTCCGGTTTGCGGCGTTGCGAGGTGATTTCTGCCTGTAACTCAAAAATAAGAGCTCGTTTCTCTGCAGGCAGTGTTCCTTCCTCAGGCTGGTCATTTAAACACCAGATGGCACCAAATAACAAGTTTCAGTAGAGTTGTGGCTTTTTTTTTTTTTATTGGGAAAAAAAGAGTTGGTGAAAAAAGGAACAGTGGGAGTGTGAAAAAAAACCCCACACCAACACAAAAAAAACCCAAAACACCCTAAAAATAAACAAACAAACAAAACAAACCCCAAACTCAGCATGAATCTGGGATGAGCTCACCAAGCACAAACTGAGATGGGGAGAGATGACAGGGCAGTCAGAGAGCCCAGGCTCTACCTGCCTCTGCAGGTGCCTCTGGGATCTAACAACACCGTCTACCTCAGTAACTTCCAACAAAATGCTCATCTGAAGAGGACAAACACTTCGGAAAAACGGCAAAGGGTCAGTCATTCGCCCTTCTAATGAACTGCTCCAAAGCCACCAGGTTTTTGAGTGGGGCTCTCCTAGCCACCAACGCTGGCTAACGCTGTGTCACCTGATAGTAACATGTCAACAAAAGGAAGAAAAGTACTTTGGGGGAAGAAATATCATGTTTTTAGGGTGTGTAAGAACAGGTGGAACACGCTGGACAACCAACAGACAATTTCTAGTCTTGCATTTTGGTGAGATCATCTTTAAGGTCCCTTCCAACTCAAGCCATTCTGTGCTTCTGTCAAAGACAAGAGCAGATTGTTCCTTTTCAAGTGAGAGAGTTTAGATTTCTGCCTCCAAAAAATACTAGGTTGTAATGGCTTTTAAACTCCCTGATACATTCGGTCTGTAAAATCTCACGTGATTTTAGATCAGGCTTTAGATCTTTCTGAACTGTATTGGTCATTCTCCGCTCATCATCTTCTACCTTGTAATCTTGTGCAGGGTCACCTTCTCCATCCCTCTGGCAACAACAGTGTCCTTTCAGAGACTAATCTTTCTGCACAAAACTACTGGATTTTTTTTGGCTAAAAACCTCATTTCTAACGGAAAATTGTCAAGGAAAGAAGTTCCTCACAGTTCCTACCTCCCCCTCCCCTACCTGTCTTACAGACTTTTAATGATAACAGACCAAGGGCAGATATTCCAGGGATCTGGCATGGAGAAACATTAACCTCCTCCTCTATTAGTCACCTGGGGTAGGACCATGTGCCTTAAGGCTTAAATTTAAGACAAATCCCAACCGCTCAGCAGCCAGTGCCAAACCAACCTGTATGTACCCTCTTCAAAGCCCAAACCAGGAAAATAAAAGCGTAAAGCAACATGTGATGCCTACCAAAGTGACTTTTTTTCCTTTCCTTTTTCTTTTTTTCTCCCTAGAAAAATCATTACCTGCCTAATGATTAAGCGTGTCCAGTCAGGGATAAATTATGGTCGCTTGAAAGCTGATTTATTCCACTAGAGAGTCCACCTTTGGTGTGATGCTATGGTCAAGGGCATTCAGACTTTTACTGTTTAAATGCTTTGGTGATGGTGGTATCACTTGAGTTTTAGATGTGATAGGATAGTGATAGAAATAGAATATTAAAGAAAAAGGAAAAAAAAAGAGTAAGTCAGCTACGCTTAGGTTTATTTTTCACATTAAATTAGGTCCATCCTCAATATGAGAGCAAAAATGAATCCTCATCCACAAGGAGAACTTACTGAGTCATTAATTCCATCAGATATACTATGGAGAAGGCAAGGAAAGAAAGGAGCATTACAGTAAACACTGCAGGAATAGTCAAACCACGAGAGTCTTCACGCTTTTTAGCAAATCTTGCTTTAGAGCAGACAATTAACACTGAATTACATTCCTGTTGGGTAACTAAAAGCCCTCAAGAACTGGCAGAATGAGGACTGGGATTTAAGGAAGCCATCCTTATGTTTATTCAGTTGGTGAGAAAGCAAAGCCACCGCTATTTAATGCAAACAGCTTTCAAGCGTGAACTCCTCGTGAGGAATTTACAAACGGTGAATATTCAGCACCTAGAAGTTGATTTGCTGCTTGGCATGCAGAGATTTGTCAAACTGGACCAAGTTTTTCTGTGACTGCGCTGAGAGCGCTGCTGTTTCAGGGGATAAAACTGGTCCCTGACCAAAGCAATCCGGTCAAAAGTGCCTCAGAATTAATGAAGTTCAACAGTGAGGAACAGCACTGGCAAGAGGTGTTAAACAATTACAACTTGAGTAATCAGTATTACTAAAAGCTCTAAGTAATCATGATTACTTGAGTTGGGAGTCCTCAAGGAGACAGTTCCATTACAGCACAACAAAACAGACAAAAAAATAATCCAACCACGTAGGAAAGAGGGAATTGTTTAAACAGCTCTATCCTTAAGTAACGCTCTTGGTTGTAGTGACCTGGGAGAACAACATTCTCTCGGCAAGAGAATAACCAGCAGCCCCGCTCCGCTTCTGTTCAGCACTAAAGATTGATAAGCTGAATTTCAGGCTTCCACAAATAACATTTCTTTTGTACATTTTGTGGTTTTTTTCCCCTAGGTTCTGATGTGAGTAAACTACAACAGTAGCCTTCTTCCGCAAAGCTGATTACAAATGAGCCGCCCTGACATATGTTCTAAGTCTTTCTAACCTTCGGCTCTGGGGAAAAGTGACAACAAAGCCAAGAAGCCAAAAATCAGAGAGAGAGGCAACAGAGGGGCTCTGGGACTCCCTGGAAAACAGCTGTTGGAGTAAAGCAGCGCCCAACAACAAAGGCAAGAGACAGGAGAAACGTTGCACGAGCAGGAACTGCTATAATCTCAGTTTCTTCAGCGTTCCAGAAAACTCTGCTGAATCCCACAGGCTAATGCAGGTAAAAGGTATAAAGCAAATCATCAGCTGCAGGAATTGCAAAGGCAACTGTATTTAACAGCAACAGAACAAAGGACACAATTAAAGTTACAAAAACCCCCTAAACAAACATAAAGCACAAACCTCTGTTTGAGTATTTCTTTCTGACTGACGTTACAGGTGTTGAGCGACAGAAAGCACAACGGGAGGGGGGCAAAGCGACTTCTGCTTGTTTTATATGTATTTGCAAAAGGAGCATGTAAGATTTCTTTTAAGCTTTGCTTAAAAATCTGTTGTGCTGAAGACTAACTCCAAGGCCTCCTACCCATGGTGATGCTGCAACAAATGATGACAGCAGTTAATATTTGTGCTTTAAAACAGCAGCATTAAATCTCTTTCTGCACCCCTACAATACTTCCATTCCTTTATAACCTTCAAGTCCACCAAAATCAGGTTCCTTACAGATTTCCTCACATAAACTCTATGTATTAATGGGCTGGTAAGGAATATCTTTTAAGGAGCTCCAATGCAAGTGGAGAAGCCTTGGTATTTCTCACTGGCAGCCTGCAAAGAGCTGAGTGTTGATAACAACAATATAACAAGATGAAAAGGGATTTTTTTTTTTTTAAATACATTTTTCCCCCAGAAAAAAAAAAGTTAAACCTGTGTGGCTCATGTCAGAAATACAAAGCACACGCTGAATACTTAACGAAAATTAAAAGGAAGATTATTTTCCCAGGGCACATGACACAAATTTAGTCCAGAATATCGTCCTGTGTCAGAGGCAGCCACATTTTTGCAGCTGAATTTCTGTGCTGTCTCTTCTTTCTTCTTTCTCACCCTACCAGGGAGCATTCTTTGCTGAAAATTACTTCTCTCCCATGGATTGCTGCTGTTACCTTGCCACCAGCCCCTCCTGCCTCCATCTGCCGTTGTCTCCTTAGGAGCCATCACCTCTTGCTTGCTCCAATAGCTCCAGCCCTGGCTGGGGGGAAGCCAAAGCTGCTCTACTTTGCATCTTACTTTAAATATTGTCCTCCCCCTAAATAATATTGTCCTCCCCCTAAATAATATTGTCCTCCCCCTTCAGACAGGAACAGAGATATCTAAACATCTAAACCAGATTCTCTAATATAAGAAGTTAAATGAAATTCATCACTACCATCTCTACATAGATGAAGAAGGCGAGGGGAAAGCAAGATTTCCTGATGGCTCTTCCTGTAGCTTCCAGATGCCATGGTAGGGAATAAAATCAAAACAAAACCCCAAAAAAAAAAAAAAAGCCTCTGATTTTCAATACTCCTCTGTCAGGGCTGGCACCTTGCCAGCCTGTGCCAGACACCACCGGCTGCCGAGCCTGCTGGGGATGCAGCACTGGAGTAAAAATGCAGAAGGAAACGGAAACAAAGAAAAGGTCACCAGGGCTGGAGATGGAGCCAGTATAGAGACAGATATTCAAGGTGATGGGTTAGGGGTAAAAGTGGAGAAAAGGGAAAAGGAGGTAAGATGTGGAAGTCCTGCTTTGCACTTTGCTTTCTCCCACCCCATTCCTCTGCGCTTCATATAGTCCTAGAAGAATAGGGGTTGGAAGGGAGCCCTGGAGATCATGGAGTCCAACCCCCCTGCCAGAGCAGGACCACCCAGGGCAGGACACACAGCAACAGATCCAGGGGGGTTGGAAAGTCTCCAGAGAAGGAGACTCCACCACCTCTCTGGGCAGCCTGGGCCAGGCTCCCTCAGCCTCCCACCAAAGAAGTTTCTCCTCCTGTTGAGGTGAAACCTCCTGGGTTCCAGTTTGTGCCCATTGCCCCTCATCCTGTCCCAGGGCACCACTGACAAGAGCCTGGCCCCTTCCACTTGACCCCCACCCTGCAGAGATTTGGAACCATGAATCAGATCCCTTGTCAGGCTTCTCTCCTCCAGCCTAACCAGCCCCAGGGCTCTCAGCCTTCCCTCACCAGAGAGATGTTCCTGTCCCTTCACGATCCTCACAGTCTCCCTTGGACTCTTCTCCAGTATTTCCCTGTCCCTCTTGAGCTGGGGAGCCCAGAACTGGACACAGTTCTTAGAACTGTCTTTTTCTCAAAATCCAGCAGGATGTTTCCTGAAGAAAACCGTCCCTCACACCTCACTCTAAAAACAAAACTATCAGTTTACTGGACTGCTGTCCAAACAGGGCTCTCAAAACGCCTTCTGGAAACAGACACTCCCTGGAAAACACAAGAGAACTTAAACGAGCAGCAAGGGAATAATCCTAATGCATTTGCATTGGATCCTCTGATATAAACTTCCAATTATTCCTACCAAACCATATTTGCAGTTAACTAAAAAGGCATCCAAATTCAGAGCATCAGCACAATATGCTCTCATTCCCTCCTCTGAGTTTTATCTGAGTAAACCGCGCTCACAGTCTGCTTAAAGTACTTACAGATTTTTTATTATTTCAATAAACTGAAAGAATTCCAAAGTCAGGAACTGAAGTATGGCATTAGATTGCTGACTAGGTCTGCTCTTCTCCACCCAAAGCAAAATAAGGCATCTGTCCATCAACCAACAATCCTGGGACCCCCCCCCCCCCCCCCCCCCCCCCCCCCCCCCCCCGCACACACTC
>VWZK01005480.1:73331-89642 GCA_013396935.1 Baryphthengus martii | reverse complement strand
CCCTGGGCCCCCCCCCCCCCCCTCCTTGCTCACGTGCTACAGCAAGACAGTTATTCCACGGGAGGCGTTTCCTCTTCTCCTGCTCTGGGTGTTAAGCTTTCCTCTCTGAGGAGGCACCTTCTCATCAGATCCTGGATGAACTAACAGTTTCCTGCTGGAGAGAAGACATTTATTTCCCACCCGCTCTCAGTTTACGTTTGCAGCCCCTTAAAGGTTGTTCTTGACGCCCATTCCCTGGTCCCTCGCTGGAGAAAAGCGCCCGTCAGTCACAGGCAGAAGTCAGGACAAACAAAGGACCGCTTGTAGAACATCTCCCATCAGCCCTCCCTCTTTCCCAACCCTCCTAATTCCCTCTCTCTTTGGGTCCATCTAAAAAGATACAGCTGCCAGGAAAGTGGCAGTGGAAGGAAGTGAAGCGGAAGAGAAAGGTACGTGTCTTGCTCCTGAAATTATCCTTGTGCACTTGTTCTGCTGATAGAGCACGGAATTAGATATAGATCTGGGAATATCTCTGAGATGCAGCCACCTTGTAGGCGAGGGAGGCTCTTCAAGAGAGATGCACGGAGAGGAACCAGTTAAAGAGAGTATTTTCCACTGTCTTGCTCTTTTTCCAAGTTGGATGCTACGTATTAACATCTGAAGTCATTAAAGCCACCGTATCGCCTTCCAGTGCTCAATATTATGGAGAAATTGGTGAATATGGAGAGAGATGTGTTCACAATGAATGGCTGTCTTGAAGAAAAAGAAACGGGTTTTAATGAGAACTCAATTTCTGGAAAGAATCATAGTATTGATGGTAATTACAAAGCAGTAATTCACTCAATTAATCAGCAGCGGAATAGCTGCTGTCCTTACAATGCACCAACTGTTCAAGGAAAATAGATTGGGAAGCATTATTTTTGTTTTTTTTTGTTGGAAAATACTTTATAATATTATCAGTTATGCAGCTTTTCTGTAATGATTTCTTAGGAGTGCACTAATAAACCCATTACTAACACCTAAATACTGTCAAATGCTTAGCTCAGCATTTTACAGGTGCTTCTGCAATGGAAACTTGACAAACAAAAAGACATTATTTTGAATAACTTATCTCTAGCTCTTGATCTCAATCCACATTAAGAAGCAAATAGATATATTAAATTTGCTTCACTAAGTTCAACTTGTTCACTCAGCTCATTGTATAGATGGAGAAAAAAAAGGTACCAATTAATGTCTTCCTTGTTTTCAAACACGAGGTGACTGGAGATGCAGACTGCTTAATAATTCTGAAGGGTGTATTTAAGAGTTGATAGATCAAATTGTAAATATTTCATCTTTTCCCAAACATGCAGGATTTCCAGAGGTGCTAAAATACACATTTTGTTCCATTTCTCAGTTGTTCCTTATTTCTAATCCCTGAGCTCCTGCTAATATCATGTGACGTTTAAAGGGCACCACTTCCATTCAGGTATTACTATGGTGTTCTCCATCAAGGAGGTTAAAATTTGGGGTTTTGTCATATTTGGTTTTTTTCTGCCTAGCAGATCCAAAGCCTATATGGTGCCAAATTGCCTGGCAGGATAATTCAAGCACTCTCAGCTGAATTCGCAGCGACAGCACCAATTCCTGACTCTGCAAGTTCCTAAACTAACCCTTTTCCTTCATGCAAAACTCCAAATGATTTCCAAGCACTTGTTCTCCCAGCTGCACTCCTTCCCAAACTTTTCTTCCACCAAAGCAATTGACTGAAAAGAACTTAATGCGAACGCAGGGAGCTCATTTTAAATATTTTTAGATGACTTTACTCCTGGCTAGAAATTCAAGTGATATAATCTTGAAAGAGCAACCTGGTCAGGCTGAGCATGATTGGCAGTGGTACTTTTTTCAGGAGGTTTTATATAAAAAAAAAAAAAGGTTAGAGAGTGTTTGCTGGCAATAAGCAATAATGATTGGATTTGTTCATCGAATTTCCCCTGTTTGTTTTATGAGAAAAGCCTGTTTCTGTGGTATGAAAAAGCAGATAAAGTCTTTGACGGGCGTTTTGAAATAAATATGTACCTACCAGCTCTGCTCCTTACCCAGGCCATCGGTGACATTCCATCATCTGTACAACGAGATTCAGAAAAAGAAGTTGCAGCATTTTTTTCAGAAAACAAAAAAAAAAGGTGCTGCATCTGAAATGTTTGCCAGGTTTATCAGCTTATCTCCCATGCAGGGAGATGATGAAACACTTTGGGTCCTTGGCAATCTTTCATCTGCAAACAGGGACTTTTCTCTCACAGAAAAGAAATAACCTTTTGAAGAAAGATCTTGGTTATGATCTTAAAAAAAACCTGAAACAAACAAACCCTGAGGAAATATATAAGTAGAAGTAAAATGATAATAAAATAATTTTTTATTTCCTGAATAAAAAGAACGCTGAGCATCATTAAAATGTATAATTGGCTTGTTGGTGAAGCTGTCTATCCATAGCTCATGAGCATATTGATTTGGCTAATCCTGATTTTGGCAGTCACCCATCTAAACCCCTCTCAACAATACACAATATCCTCTTATATTCCAAGGCAAGGAGTTACCTTCTATTACAGGTCATGATTTTTGACTCCAGCAATTTGACAGTCTATCGAAAATCTGCCTATTTTCAGGACAGGATGAGTTCCTACGAATTTTGAGAAAACAGGCAGCTGGCAACAAATTCACATAAGCATTCCAGATAGACTCCAGGCAGGGAAAGATTACCCCAATTAAAAAATTAAAAAAAATAAAAAATAAATGTACATAAGAGCAAAATATGATCAATGGCTTATCCTCAGGGGAAGAAGAACTCATGGAATAATCCAGTCACAAGAAACAAAGACGTAATCCCCTTGCTCCCTAAATTTATCTTTCATAGATTTTTTTCTTCCATTACTTAAAAAAAATGAGGTTTAGTTATTAGAGCAGAAGAATGTTAAACAGGACTGATATTGGCGTTTATAAAAGCGTCGTTTAAAGGAATTTGTTCTTTTTAAGCATTAGGCTTCTCGGAGCAGAGCTCTGCTGCGTTTACATTCCTACGAAATAAAACCATTATCATGACATATCTTAATAAAATAATATTAATTTATAAAATAGATATATGAATGCTATATAAATAAAATATATATAGAAAGAAGTATATTATAAATAAAATATATATATAGAGAAGTATATTATAAATAAAATATAATTACTCAAGTCTAAAAACCATCCAGCAAAGTTAGAACAACATTTACTTTATTTGAGTGGCAATTTTGAGGTCTAAAACTAATAAAACCAGTATGTTATTCAATACTGCACTCTGAGGTAATTAAAAACCAGATCCCCAAGGCTCCATTACTAGTTGTATAGAGGAGCCTCCTCCTCAGAAGTTTACACACAAGTTCAAGGAAACTAAAAAAGGAATCATTTAATTAATTTTGCTCCTGTGACAGAAGTTGAAAAACACACAAGAACTTGTTTTCACTTGAGTCCTGTTCTTCAATATATTGCCTTCTTTTTAATCTTTGATTTGGCTACTGGTGTTTAAAAAAACCAAACAAGTTTGCACAAAATCTTACGGAAAAATAGAATCAAAGAGCATTGAGGTATAGATTTTGTTCCTAATAGGAATTAAATTCCCAGATTTTCTTCGCTAGAGTCTCTGTTGTCGGAGTCTCTTCATTGGCTGAAGAAATGGAAGATCAGCAAGATAGCTACGGGTGATGTAACTACCCAGGAAAAATGACTATAAAATACAGGATTTAATAGCTTGTTCGGATTTTTTGTTTGTTTGGGGTTTTGGGTTTTTTCTTGGGGTTGGTTTTTTTTTTTTAGGTTTTCTGGTTTTTAAATAAAGATTATCTCAAGACTTTTACACAATAACCCAAGCAGGACTATTATCTTGGTAACTTCCACAGCTGGCATGCTTTTTTTTTTCCTTATTTAGATAACAACTTTGCCATCTTTGCTTGGCATTTGACAGTTTTTGATCAGACGTTGCTTTATTCCTAGTTATTTTGGGGTTATTCTGGAGCTCTCTATTCTGCAGCCTCACAAGAAAGACTAGAACCAGGCTGCAATGACCTGAAGGGAGATGTTCCAGGGAATCTTATGAGGAAAGGCTGAGTGACCATCTTTTAAAAAGCCACTTAAACCATAACGATCTCCTGTGTAGCAAGACTCAACCAAGCACTTTGCAGCACTAAAATAAGACCAAAAAAAGGAGAAAATTTCTAGCAATGCTGCGTCCTACCAGGGCACTCAGCAGCACTGCAGAGCTTCAGCCTCCTTTGCTGTTTCAAATTCCGGTTTCTCAAGCGGTCCATGGCAGAGGATTCAATCAGCAGATAGTTTTTCCACCACTTTGATGGGGAAAGATACTATTGATGTTATCTGAGTGACTGATTTGGACAAGCAGAATGGCCAGGCAGGCAAAGAAACACACCCAGGCATTATCCCTGGTTTGGTAGCAAGCAATCCGCTCCCGAACACCACCAAGAGAGCAAGGCCAGCTCCAAGCAATTTTCCCCAGGTGAGAGGCCAAAGAAACAACTAAAAATTGCCAGCAATAGAAGCCTCAGCTCCTGATGAAAAGATTCCCCAAGATTGCACAGCAAGGAAAGACTCTCAGTTCTGCTGCAATATTATTTACCTCCTAGGAGACAACCCTCTCCAGCACTCAGGCCCAAACCTCCCAAAGTTCACAGGGAAGCAAGTAAATTGGGGAAAGAGATTTGTTCAGCGGCTGTAACTGTGTCACTTACCTCATTTCTCTTTTTTTTTGTCCTCATTTCTCTCTGCAGGTGCAGAAAGCTTGGCAAAAATGAAGATGATCTCGGCGCTGCTTCTGCTGAGCACCCTCCTAAGCACCCCCGCGGCGCCTTCTCAGCGTCCTTCTTGTTACAAGAAGGTCCTCAAAGGCCACAGCTGTCAGGACATCCCCGAGGGAGTGGCGAATCTTCGGCACATCGACGACGGGCTGCAGGATCACTTTTGGGAAGGGAAGGGCTGCCAGGTGATCTGTTACTGCAACTGGAACGAGCTGCTCTGCTGCCCAAAGTAAGACCATCATCACTTCATAGGCCTCGTAGAGTTCTGTGCCATCACCTGTGATATCGCCAGCGTTTTTACACAGTTCCCACCGGAGGAATAAGCTCCTTGGAGTCTGAGTGGAGAGTAAGTTCTCCATGGGCCAGCAATGGGCCCTTGTGGCCAAGAGGCCAGCTATCTCCTGTGGGACATTAAGAAAAGTCTGTCCAGCAGGTTGAAGGAGGTTCTCCTCACTCTCTACTCTGCCCTGGGGAGACCACACCTGCAGTATTGTGTCCAGTTCTGGGCTCCCCAGTTCAAGAAAAGACAGAGATCTACTGGAGAGAGTCCAAGGGAGGCTACAAAGATGCTGAAGGGACTGGAGCATCTCTCTGGTGAGGGAAGACTGAGAGAACTGAGGGTGTTTTGACTGGAGAAGAGAAGCCTGAGAGGGGATCTATAAATATCTGAGGGGTGAGGGTCAAGTGGAAGGGGCCAGGCTCTTTTTGGTGGTGCCCAGTAGCAGGACAAGGAATAACAGATATAAACTGGAACCCGGGAGGTTCCACCTCAGCAGGAGAAACTTCTTTGGTGTGAGGGTGAGGGAGCCTGGCCCAGGCTGCCCAGAGAGGTGGTGGAGTCTCCTTCTCTGAAGACTTTCCAACCCCCCTGGATCTGTTGCTGTGTGGCCTGCCCTGGGGGATCCTGCTCTGGCAGGGGGGTTGGACTCCATCATCTCCAGAGGTCCCTTCCAACCCCCACCATTCTAGGATTCTAAGCTATCATTTTCAAGAAGTGTATCGCTTCAGATGGTTTGAAATTACATCAAGATACAGCCAGTTACGTGATACGCTGTCAGTTTCCAGGGGCTTTTTTGTTTGTTTGTCAGGTGCTCACTTAGGACATGCTGAGCAGATTTTTGTAAACCTACATGTCCTGTTATAGGGGACTTCAGCATTTAAATCACCCCATTTTTCACTCTTCTGTTTCAACTAAACTTAGGAGAACTTCATCAAATCCTTGCTCAGAGCACTTTGCAGGGAAGATGTTTGCAGGGCCTTGAACACAACCATATGATTTCTGTCCTATGGTAAAGAACCACATCACTATGAGGCCACATCAGTTGAATAAATGATTCTGTAAGGACAACCGCTTAAAGGAGGAAAGAAAAAAATTGAGAAACAGTTTCACAAACACCTGCAAGGGAAGGAAATTATTTAGCCCAAGAACATCAACACTTCCCTGGCTCATTGGCAAAGCTGAATGGTAAAGTTATCACTGAACATATTTTTTTTCTGTTGTTTTACAGAAAAAAAAAATAGTACATCCCAACAGAATTAATACTGAGTTAGTAAAACCCACTCGCCCACACTGGTTTGAAGCAATAAAATGTACTAAGAGGTATTTCATCCAGCTTTCCAGCAACATCTTTACTTCAGCAAATTTAGATTAAAATAATACTTCCAACTAGCTAATACTTCAGGGCACTAAAATGCAATGGCATTACATAGGCAAAAAAAAGGACTTTTTCTACCTGCTCCTCTTACCACCCTAGTTTCTCAAGTCGCCTAAAATCCAGTAAAAAGCAACTTTCCAGGTCTCTTTCTCAACACACAAGATTTGAACCCCATGGGGATGACTTTTGAAGCCAGAAAAACCTCACATTCAGACTGAGAGCAGGGTTTGAAGAAGTTTTTCCTAGTTCCCTCTCCCTGAAACCAGTAGTTCCACCATCAGCTAAAAGAATCCCCAACTGGAAATGTGTGTCACGTTAAAAAAGTTCTGATAAATCAATGATCTAATTATTTAAATACTTGATAATCTCTTTCAGGGATATTTTCTTTGGACCAAAGATCTCTTTTGTGATCCCCTGCAACAGCCGGTGATGGATATCGAGCCCGAAGGTGAAGACAACAGATACCATTCCATAATCACCAAATAATGTTTTCAACTGGAGAAAGACAAACTACTACCAACAAAAACCAACTTCCTTGCTAACCACAAGACAGTGTCTGGTTTGACACAGTAGCAAAATTTCCTTTATACACTTTTTTGGGAATTTCAAATGCGTTAAGAAGTTCTCCTTTCAAATTTGGGAGCTGCCTTAATTTCCACAATGGTGTAAAAAAAAAAACTGCACAAGCTCTTAATGCATCCTAATATACATCTCTCAGCAAAAAGCCTAACTCCTGCTACCCCAGCACAACATTCTGAACTAGCTTGGATGAATAAACTCCAATTTTAAGCCTTCATGGGGTTAAGAACATGACCTGTAGTAACCTACTAAGTGCAGCTTTCTATTGCCTTATTTATTGCCACCACACAGTTAATGTTTGAAGTTGAAGCTACTCAGTACCTGGTGCTTCTGCAGACAGGCTGCTGCATCCTAAAAAAAAAAGTAAAAATCAACAAACCAAACCACAAAAAACCACCATGCAGATAGAAACAGTAAATTTGTACCATTCAGAATTCCACTAGGAAAAAAAAAAATAAATCACGTAATAGTCTTAAAGCACATTGAAGTCTTAATTATATCTAACTACTCACCAGCATTCAAGGTAAAACTTAGACTTGTTAATCTTAAGGAACTTTCAAAATAATAGAACTTACAAGAGTGTGTGTGTGTATATACAGATATTCAGAAAGACAGCTAAAAAGGATGGGACTGATGCAAGGTGTGAAGGCAACACAAAAATCCACGCTGAAGTAGCTTTTTTAACCAAGTCTTGTTTGAAATACAGTTCCTCAGAATTAAGTTAAAACGCCATTTGGTTGATTTTTAGGTTAGCCCTGTAGGGAAATAACTAGGGAAGGGGAGGCAAAGAGGTATCTCACAATATTAAAGGAAATGTCTTAGTGTTTAAGAGGTATCATAAAGTACTTTTCATCTAATCATCTTACACCC
Organism: Baryphthengus martii; assembly: GCA_013396935.1. Lineage (NCBI taxonomy): Eukaryota > Metazoa > Chordata > Aves > Coraciiformes > Momotidae > Baryphthengus > Baryphthengus martii. Next base: position 81,730 of record VWZK01005480.1, on the reverse strand, counting down.
TGACCCCCCCAAAAACTGCTCCCATCAGTTTATCAGACTTACTTCACTTGCAGCGTAAAACCCCCTCATGACTGGTTTTCTTCCTCTGTTAGGGTTGGACAGTAAGGGAGGGGGGTGATACCACACAGCTAATAATAAACATTTCAAGTAAATCTGTCTGTACTATTTTTGCCAAGTAATTTTTAGGCTGCTGACTGTTACAACAGTTTGTCTCACCAGGCTTTGTTGGTTTGTGTCATTATTCCCAACGTCTTCGGGCTTCCTACCAAATCATCAATTAAAAAAAAACAACAACAAAACATAAATCTGGCAAAACACACACAGTCAGGGCTCTGCTATAAAAACATATGGTATCTGCTCTTGCATAAAGTCCTCTCTAAACTTCCAGCAGCAAGGAGGGCACGTAGCTTCTGTTGGTTGTGCCATTTAGTTTCCATACGGAATCCTGTCGTATTCACAGCTTTCCAAAGCTCCAGCAGCACAGAAATGAAAGCAGATGCACACTCGGGTAGTAAAGCCGGTTTTCAGCTCATTTCCTTCCACCGCTCCTGGCTAAGAAAAAAAAAATCCATTGGAGAAAAACGTAGTTGCTTCCTACCTGAAGCAGGATAGGGTGACTTAGTCTCCTTCTTCAAGGCTGATTTCCCATAAAAACTTGGGATTGTTTCTCTCCCCACTTTCCTTCCCTCCCAAAATCTCTCCTACAGGTCCCACCAGGGCTAGGTGAGACCGCTGACCCCCTGCCACACACAGAGTAAAAAAACCTCTTTATCCTTCAGATGTCCTATCAACAGATTCCCCGGCTGTTTCTCCAACTAGTACTTGGAAGCTGAATTTGCGCAAAGGGTTTTTAGCGAACAATTTGACGGTCCCTGAAGTCAGGGTGCGAAAAACATCTCTTCAAAGGGATACCAATTTTAGCTGCCACGAGCTAGATATCACTAACTGCCTTGGACTTAGGCCAACGCCACCAGAATTTTATTGTGGAAATACATTAAGACACTCCAAGGGAGAGAAATCAGGCCACTGAGAGCTACTGGGAAGGCAGCCAGTTTGAGGTTAGGGTTTATCATTACTCAGTTCTGTGCCAATGTCATGGGTCAAAAAAAAAAAAAAAAAAGGCAGCAAAGTAAAGCATCTTAGTTGCAGGGATTCCAGCAGAGCAATAGTTTTCAAAAAAAAATTTCACAAAATTAATATTGAACAGATTAGACCATAGAAATGCTCCCATTCTCATTCCTCCCAAATTAAGGAAAAGCTTTTAAAACACCTAATAAAGAGGGCCAACAAGTTCTAACTCAATCAGCTGAAACTGTGTCCTCCTCTGACTTAATGTGAAAAAAAATCTTTAAATATTTCCCCCCCGCCTTTTCTTCAACCTATGTGCACAACTTACAGCAGAAATCGTTTCACACATTTAAAACAGAAAAACAATTGACAATATAAGAAATCACTCATAACATCATCTCCAACACCAGACTTCAGTAAAATAGTCAATCAAAACCAAAAGTATTGCTGGATATTCTCACTTTATCATAAGTTTTAGTTTGCTGGGTTTTTTTTTTTTTTCTTTGGTTCTGGGTTTTTTTGGGGGGCTATTTTGTTTTGAACTAGGCCTGAGGTCATGCACACACTATTAGAAGGTACCATATTGACCCAGCACAGACTCTGTCTTCCATTCTCCAGTTAAGGGCTCAGCTCCAGTTCTCTGCAGATGAAGAGAAAAGTCAGCAGCTAAAGGATTTCTTACCAAGTGGAAGGATTTCTCAGCACAGTAAGCTGCAGCAGTCTTTTCATCCATACTTAACAGCCTTGAAATTCAAGAGCTGCTTCCTTCCCTGCCCTTTTTAATATAAGAGCAGGAAGGTCTCAGTGCTTGGAAGCACATAGCCCAGCAATGACAAGACGAATGAAAATCAAAGCCTCCATTAGTTGTTTCCAAAGGGGGGGAAAGAAAATAAATGTTATTCAGCCACTTCTGCCCATCTGACCACTGGAGTTGTCATTTAAAGCCTTTTTCCTTAGGAAAAGGAACATAATGTCTTTTTTTTTTTCAAGGCATTGCATCATGAGAACTTGAAGTACACTCATAAATACATCCTTGCCACACTGGAATTGAAAATATTAATATCCTTACATAATTATTCAAAGCTTAACTAACAGTTAAGTACAAGTATCTCATTAAAAAAAGTTACAGACACACCCACTCGAGCAACAATATCAGTGATATTTATTTAAAATACTTTTTGCTGAGGAAATTTGTTTCGTAAGAGATGGTTTTCAAACAAAATCAGCAAGGTTATGAAAAAATAAAACAGAGATAAACTCTCTGGGAACAAAACAAACAAACAAAAAGTTACAAAGAAAGCTTTTGCATATCAACAAAAACCCCCAGTCTTTTGATTTGCAGCCTGAGTCTCAGTCCCAACTTTTTCCATCTAATGAACCCCACTATCCATCTTTAGATCTGGTTTGTTCTTGTCATTCTTCACTGAGTAGATGAAATACGTTAAGGTGTCCTTTTCATTCACTGGAATTGTCCTAAAGTGGCAGCCAATTATCTAGAAAGGAAGAATGCAGTGAAATTAAATAACCACTGTTATATGCAGAAATGGAATAATCAGATATTAATTAACTACATTAAAGGTTAAAAGCTTGATCAGAAAGTCTAAAAAAGGGAAATTAAAATCTGTCTCTCTTCAAAAGCCTTTCACAGTGATAAAAAAGATAGAACAAAAAACATTTTCTTGAGAACTATAAATCAAATATAGAAGGTTGTACCTGCATTTTCTAAATAAAAAGCCTAGAAAATTTACAGGAAAAAAACAAAGCTCAAAACAAGCTCAGGAGTATGATTATACTTGACTACAAAGCAAGTAACTACAGAATATCAACAGAGCAAGAGAAAGCAGAGCCTACTGTTCATTACTCAGATGTGCATCTGAATCAAGCCACCTACAGAAACATCACTATACAGAAAATTCAGCATGCTGGAACCACTCAACTACGACGGTCTTTAAACAGCTCTCAAGTCAACTTTTGTCATTCTGGAAATCTTGCCCAGAAACTTTTAAAAAGAAAGCACTCAAAATAATATACCAAAGCTTATTTCCTGTTTTTTTTTTTCCTGCAGAATACTCCAGGAGATTAAAATTAGCAAGAGGAAGGGAGAAAAAAAGGGAGTGACCATTTAACTCCTACAGGGTATAAATGTTTAGCATAGTTAGTAAGCTAGAAAGCTTTCTAAACTCCACCCTCAAAAAAAATGTCAGAGAAGCAGTTTGACAGAGTCCTTTAAAGGGGCCTTTTAAGTAACAGCCAGAGGTGTGTCCGTGGTGGATCAGGAGAGGTTACAAGGAATTATTGGCACTGTCAGCTAAGGAAGTTCTACAGCTATAGCTCAGAAATACCTGCAGGTCAACCAAAGCACGTGACAGAAGCGCTGCCAGTTGACATCCAGCAGCACAAGTACCTCAGGAGCTGCACCCAAAGCAGACCCTTCAAAATGTCTCTTTTGCAGAACAAAACCTGCTTGTGCTTCTCCAAATCACAGTCCTGCTAATTCAACAGCTCCACCTCAGCTCACATAGGAAACAGAAGCGTGATTGGAAATTCTTACCATTCTTTTACAGCTCAGCCTTGAGATCTCCCCCACATAAAAACCTTGCCTTTAACCCATGCAGATCAAGGGAGAGACCAACAAAAGGGCTGCACTGACGTAGGACTGTGTATCACAGCAAAATAGTGGGGAAAAAAAAACCCAAACCAACCCAGTAACTTTATCTCCCTGTTAAGGGAAGATCAGCAGTTCCCCCACCTATTTACATCAGCATGCTGGAAAGAATTCCTTTAGTATTATACTCCCTGGCAGTTAAGATGCTTACACACAGCTCTACTCACAGCTCCAGCACTTTTAGAATATTGATAAGAAAACCACCCCCCCAAATTCCATAAAGTTTCACTGTTCTGGTGACAGATCCCAGTGGTTTTAATGACCAGAATTAATTATCCATTTTTAACATCCCATTATTCATTTCTCACAGGACTTGTTTTTCATGTTTCCATACTGCACATCCACAGCAAAACACCTGTTTGCAGGAAGGAGGTTTTTAAAGCAAACTCCAAAGCTTGCTACAAGTTCCCTGCTCCCCCTGTTTCTAGTTCTCCTCAGCAGGACATGCCAGATTAAGGTGGGACTGATGTGCAGATTACAAACCCGTGAGCTCTCTAATTCTATGATACTCAAGGACAAGCAGATCCTCTTACTATTCCAACTCAACTGTGTGTTTTTAAGCAGCACAGGCTGTTTTCAGAAGTTAAGAGTCTCTCCTGTGGGAAAAAAAGAACATTTACTTTTGATTTCCTTGGCTCAGGAGCTGTGGCCAACGAAGGAAGCCAGATAAGCGGCTCCCTTTTGTTCTCAGCAAAAATGCAGATTCCATAGGCTTTTTATGCAAGGATCACATTGTATAGAAAAGCACATGCCACAGCAAGGTACATTTTCTGTTGTGGAACAAACACTCATACGTACTTCAACCAGCTGTGCTTTGTTAAGTCCTGGTCTGGTCTGTAGCTTGAAGTGTCTTTTGTACCTTCGAAGTGTGTTTACTTGTAACTGATATAAATCAACCTAGGGAAAAAAAAAAAACAACAAAGGGAGGGGGAGAATTGAAGGAAAACCATCTAATGTAAATGAAAAGAGTTTAGTCACTACTGGTTTGCCTCTCAGAAACATTTTGGAATCTCATAAATGACAGAAGTTTAAACAGTCCACTCAGGAGATCTCGTTTGGACAAAAAAAACACCAACAAAACAACCAAGCTCCACCCTGCACCTCCCAGAAGAAAGGAACACAGTCCAGCCTGATTGAGGAGCTTTTTATTGTTACCAAGCATGGCTCCTGCTTCCCTTTAGCGGGGGACAATATTTGGAATTGTACTTTAATCAGTTCTCGGTTTTTTTTTTCATGATACCACAAAAACCCACTAACAATTTTCATGTAACATGAAGATGCTGATTCAAAGGAGGCCCTTATATTGTATAAAATTTGATGGCCTAAATCACAAGTTCCACAGAATACAGAACATCTGCACCATAAAATAGCACTGATTAGAATAAGGAAAAAAGCCTAGAACACCAAGTTTTCTTGGCTTGAGGTGAGAGAAGAAAACAGCTGCTTTTGCTCTCGAAACATATCCCTGCTCCATGCGCAGGACGCACGAGTTACGTGCACGGACATCGCTGTCCAAAGCTATTTTTCAGCGCCGGTTGACAGGGGAGAGAATTGCACAAGGTCCTTCTAGGGATATAAATATCCAACCTTAACCCAGCACCCCCCTCAGTTTTGAATCCCATGAACTCTCGATCTCCAGTCACTTCTCCCAGCAACAGCTTCCCCGACAACCGGAGAGAGCTTCAGCACACGTCTGAGCGGGGAAGCAAGCGGAGAAAGCAGGTTGAAGGAGAATTCCTGCTAGGTCACTTCCAATTGCAGTAGTATTCCCCAAACTCGCTGCATTAAGGCACTCACTTCCACTTTCAATTCACTGAAATTGCACAAGAGAGGAGGGGTATCCTTTGGTATTCTAAAGTTTACAGGGCACAAATTCCCCTTCCCAAGTCACAGCGGGGATGCCACATCCCAGAGCATCACACAGAGGTGAGGGAGCAGCTTTCTACCAAGTCCCTGAAGCTGCCAGTGCTGTGGAAGCCTTTTCTTCTCCCACTGGAATCACTTCTAACAGGTAATGATGGTCAGGATCAAGATGGAAACAGGAGGGCCTAGCAAGTTTTCAGAAGATGGATTTTTCTTATTTTTTACCTCAGTAAACTGGATAGCAATTGAAAATAAAGTAGCTCAAGAGCCAATAGTCAGCCAAAGGCATAATCACTCGAGATAAACACACTGCCATCATCCAGAAGGCCAGCTGGAACTCCTGAAAAATACTTCCCAGTTTTCTTTCTGGCAGTAATGCCATTTAAAAAATACTAAAAAAGCTTGCTTTCTTGTTCTAGAGATATAAAACATGTCACAGCTGATGGGTAATTCTTGCATGGGAAAACAAAAAGGAGGTTTGCAGGAGGAGCTGTAATCCCAGCTGTGCCAGGGAGCTACTTGAAGCCACAGAGAAGAACTTTCAAAGCGGCAACCCGATCTATTTAACCAGACAAACAACACAGCATCGATACTCCCAATGCCCTAAAATCTTCTTAGAGGATGATCTCAGCCTTCAGGCTGGAGCCACGTGCCCAACAGGGATTCTCCCACAAAGTTTCACTCCTTACACTACTGATACCTGCAGGTGCTGACCGTAAGGATGCCATTAAATTCAGCTACAGAGTGATTTAAAAACCCCTCTTAGAAGGGACGAGGAAGGCATGACAACCTCTACTTAAAACTAACCCACTGGACAGCACCTGCTCAACCAGGTTGTAGCAGAAACAACCCAGAGCACACAGAGGAAAAAAAAAAAAGAAAAAGAGAGCCTCAGGTACAGTCTCTCCCACTATCCTATGCAAAAGGTGTGAAATCGTAGTTCACTTTTATAATGGGTGAGGTTTTCCTGGCCCGCACGGGAAAAAAACAGGCAAGAAAAACACCATCCTTCTTCACTCCTTTCCAGTACAGCTCCCTGAACACCTTCCTCCCTCAACAAGGGGTAAAACCCAAGGGCTACTATCATAAAACTTTGTGTTTATGGTGACCATGGTAGTGGAGAAACTCCCAAGAGCTATCTGCAACACATTTAGACTTGAAATAAAAATCGGAGGGAGAGATGAATGAAGCAATTTAATCCTGAGTCCTATGTGCAATTCCCTACAAGCTGTCTGCTTCTCCAGAAGGCAGATTTTGGCTGGTATGTAGCAAAGCATCTCTTTTAGCAGGATACTGGAGAGGAAGCACCAAGGAAAAAGTTGAAAGTGGCAGGACTAGTGGACACGTTAAAAAAAAATCTAGTCTTGTTCATTCCACTCTGCACAATTCATGCCGGAAAAACTGACCATAAAATTTTGTTACACCAAGAACTGAGTCAATCAGGAGCCTTCCCTTTCCCTACAAGCCCCAAAACAAGCAGAGCTGCGAGGCTGGAAAAGCATCTGTGCAGTTGTTGAGGCCAAACCTAACACAATTAACACCCTCAATGATTTAGCTACCTCTGGAGTGTCGATGTCTTGCACTGGTGAGTCACCATCATCATCGCTGCCTTTCCTCTTCCTTCTATTCCTCACGCTCTGGATTAAGTTTTTGTGGAAGTCACAAATGTACAGATGTCTCGCCTGGAGGAAGAATAAATACCGCGGTTTTCAGTCAAATCCACATCTCCCGGACTTCGGATACAGACGGGAGACAACCCTCCAGCAACCACCGCCACCTTAACCGAGCTTTTCTACCGGATTTTTCCAAATCAAGCACAGATCCCTGCCACCGGCTTGGCTCGGAGGACGCTGAAACGCTGCAGTCAGTTAACTGAGTCAGACCACACCAGCACAACCCGCCCTCCAGCCACAAACAAACAACAAAAATTAAAAAAAACCACCACCAACAAACTTTTTCTTTAGAGGGCAAAAAGTCGGCTCTCAGTTCCCATCCCTAGCCTCCTTGCCTTTATCTCCACTACCTCCTTTCTTTTTAAACCCTCCCTCTTTTTTTTTTTTCAATTTTTTTTTTAAAGTTTGCTTTGTACAGCTCTGCAGGTTTAGGGGGAAAACTCTCTCTGCACGTTTATCAAGCCTGCATTTCAAAGTTTCGTGGTTTAGAGGGAATGAAAACACGGAGCTGAGTTTAGGAACCCCCAGGGAGCTGTGGAGGGGTGTCTTCCGGGACACGCGGAGCTATTTACACCGCCCACCGCGCATTTTAAGCGGCTTCGAGCAGGAGCAAAGACCCCGCCAAACGCCGCGGGCGTTTCGTTCCAGAGCAAGGCACCCGAAGGCGGTGCCAGTGGAAGGAAAAGGGGTTGTCCCCGCTCCCCGGCCACGCCGAGCCGCGCCTGATGGCTGCCGAGCGGAAGATCCAGCGGCGAAAGGAGACGTGCAAGATGGAAACACGAGGCGGAGCAGCCGAGCGCTGCCCTCGCCAGGAACAGACACCAAGGCGGGCGGCCGGGAGCCAAGCGACGCGACGCTCCGCGGGAGAAGGAGGAGGAGGAGCAGCAGAAGCGCTACCCGGCCACGCTTCTTCCCGCTCCAGCGGCACTGGGACGCGGCACGCACTCCATACTCTAAGCCCGGATCCCAGAGGCAGAAAAGAGGGGCTGGGGGTTCTCCTCCATCCTTTCAGAGAGGACTTTCAGGGCCGTGCTTTTGCAGCGGCAGTCAAACTCCACCGGACTATACTCTTCCCCGCCCCCCTTCCTCCCCCCCAAACTTTATTAAAAGCCTCAAAACCCACTAAGCCA
>VWZK01005480.1:19516-63475 GCA_013396935.1 Baryphthengus martii | reverse complement strand
CGTCTGAGCGAGCGGCTCCGCCCGGCCGGGAAGCGGCTCCGCGCCGCCCTCACGCCGCCTTTCCCCTCCCTTCCTCATTCCCTGCCCCTCAGGGACCCGCCGCCGACCTCGCCATGGGCAAAGGCGACCCCAACAAGCCGCGGGGCAAGATGTCCTCGTACGCCTATTTCGTGCAGACGTGCCGCGAAGAGCACAAGAAGAAACACCCGGACTCGTCCGTCAACTTCGCCGAGTTCTCGCGGAAGTGCTCGGAGCGGTGGAAGGTGAGCGGGGCCAGGCCGAGCCGAGCAGAGCCCTTGCCCGGGCTCGGCCCCCGCCCCTGCCGCGGGCTGCTGGGAAAAGATGCCTGGGAGCAGCAGCAGCTGCTGCTTCTTAGGCGTTAGTGGGTCACCGGCTGCTTTATCTGATCCAGACTCTTCTTTCCTCTCCCTGTGTCCGCAGACAATGTCCAGCAAGGAAAAAGGAAAGTTTGAAGAAATGGCTAAAGGAGACAAAGCTCGTTACGACAGGGAGATGAAAAACTACGTCCCTCCCAAAGGCGAAAAGAAGGGGAAGAAAAAGGACCCCAACGCTCCAAAAAGACCACCGTGAGTGTTTTGGGGACAAAAAAAAAATACCCCCAAACCCCACGGTTTTAGTTCTGATTCTGATAGTCTGACAGTTTTAATCACCATCTCTCATTTCAGATCTGCCTTCTTCCTCTTCTGTTCTGAACACCGTCCAAAAATCAAAAACGACCATCCTGGCTTGTCTATTGGAGACACGGCGAAGAAATTAGGTGAAATGTGGTCTGAGCAGTCGGCCAAAGATAAACAGCCGTACGAACAGAAGGCTGCAAAACTAAAGGAGAAATATGAAAAGGTACCGGCAGAGCAATGAAAATAATGCTTAAAATTGTAGAGGTCACGGGAAATCTGTCGTGTTGGTTTCGTGCCGAAACCCTACGCGGTTTGTAATTCTCACCCCAAACTTGCTCAGGCCTTGGAAGGCATGAAAAGGTGTGGCCTGGGAGGTACCTGGAACCCTCACAGTCAACCTTGGCTGTGGTTTTTTACACGCCTAGAGATTTTACCAACAAGATGCTTCACTTGCAGAAAAAAGCTCATAAAATTCTCTTGCTCCAAAGTGCGCGGAATTCCCAAAGTTCAAAGCTGGCTGTGTTTGATTTCCACAGCAGGGTGTTACTCAGTTCTCAAAGTGGTGCAAATTTGTCTTTGGAGTTAGGTTGCCAGCAACTCACCAGCCTACTTTTTATTTTCTTTTTTTCCCCAGGATATCGCGGCCTATCGTGCCAAGAGCAAGAGCGACGCGGGGAAAAAGGGCCCAGGTCGGCCTGCGGGATCGAAGAAGAAAGTGGAACCAGAAGAAGAGGAGGAGGAGGAAGAGGATGATGAAGAGGAGGAAGAAGACGAGGATGAGGAATAAGCGAATGTCCTGCTGTAAAGATTTATGCTCCGGGGGGGAAAAAAAATCCCAATATTTTGCTAAGAATGTGAACTCGAGTGCAGCTCGTTGGTAGCGTGGGTATCAAAATCTGTACAGAATTGTGTATAGGGACCGTGGTGCGGGGCAGGGAGACCTCTGCTTTTACTGGCACTAGGAGCTGAGGGCTCCTACAGTTTGCTTTTAAAAAACAAACACACACACAAAAACCACAAAGTTGTGGAATGGTTTTACGTATTTAATGTTTTTTGTGGAAATCCAGTGATGGAGAGCCAGGTGGTGTTTTTTTTTTAGAGCTAAGGAGGTAGCTTCATAGCTGGTCTTATATTTTGTAGTATATTGCATTGTATTACTTTTTTTTTTTAAACCAGTTTTGTAATAAAAGGTTGTACATGAGGATTGGTGGATTCTTGACGGTGGGATACTCCTGGAATAGCTGAGGCCTCGGCCTAGGGTCGTGCGTTGCGTTGTTCTTTTCAGCCCTGAACTTGCTGATGATTATTCCTGGATTGTTTTCTTTCCCCAGACTCCAAGCACGGGTCTGAAAGTTTAGTCTTGGAGGATGGACTGATAACAAGTGAAGTTTTAGCAACTTTCTCTCCCAGAGCTCAGGGTCACCCGCCTTTTCTGTCCGTATCGGGACAGGGAGGTCGGTTATTGGACAGATGTGGTCTGACTTATGTCTCCACAGATGTCCCCTCCTTCTGTTCCCGCTGTAGTGACTTCTCTGGTTGCAGAGCAGTGTGAAAAAACATTGGAATGTTATTTCCAAGAGATGCCTGAAGAAAAAAAAAAAGAGCCACCTGTAAAGCACACAGGGTGCCCCTGATGTGTTTGGGGTGGTGACAGTATCACCAGGTACAGTAGGCCTGGGTAGTCGCTTTTTTTTACTCAACATTTAGTATATTAAAATCTAGATATATCCAAAATATGTATCTGTAGATCTAGATACCCAATATCTAGATACTAGAAGTGGGAAATAGATCCCACAGCTGAACAAAGAGCTTAAGTTTCATTTGATGAGGAAAAATACGAGGCAAAGAGTTTTTACTGACCTTTGAAAGCCCAGCACTGGCAAAAAAAGGTCTAGAATATGAAAGGGCAGGCTTCCAATTTGGTTTTTAGACGGGCTCGTTATTATCCGTCAAGTTGTGAACTAAATGTGCATAGTCCTTGGATGTATCTCTACTAACAAGTGCTTTCTGCACCATAACCATGGGAAACGTCCCGGCGGGGGCTTGACGATAACAAGGCGCTTGCTGAAACTGCGATCTTGACAAAAAACACTCTGGGTATTCCTGGAAAAAATGGAACTAAGGGAACTAGAGGTGGTTCAAACACTTCTAGTAAAGTGGGTACTGATGTTTGAAGGCCCCAAATTGATATTTTTCCCCTGCCCCAGAGCCACTTCAAGTAGCATCAGCAGGATCGGCAGCCGCCGTGCGAGCTGGATCTGCCGGAGCCACCCAGCAGACCCCTGGAGCAAGAGCCTCCGTGTAAAATGCCTCCTGGGCACCGGCCTCACTCCCACCTCCTTTCAGGGAGCCGGAGAGAGCAACAATTCTTCTCCTCACTCAAAATGCTTTTCAACTTTGTCCATCAGAGACAAAGGGTCCTGGTATTTCAGGAGCACAGGTTCCATTCCTTTCATCACCACACACCTTAACAGGCCCAAAAAACCAACCCACTCACCCAAAAAATCCCCAGGAGTGGTTCCCATCTCCAACGGGGAACAGCAGAGTTCACCGGCACTTTATGCCCAACAGCTTTAGCACCAGGAGGAACCAGACCCTGCTCTGCCACAGGATTACAGGTTTTTTTTTTCCTCAGCAACACCCTGGACCATCTTACCTTCTGTCCCAGCCGGCTCTCCCTTCCACCACCAGGTTGATGAGAGATTCCTTGGCATCTTCAGGACAGGCAGGCAGGACTTCAGCACCTTCCCCAGTGCAGCCGGAAGAGCAGTATGAGGAGGAAGCACTTCTAGAGCTGGCTGTGCTTTTTCTCCCGGTCATCTCTTCCCAAATCTCCCTCCTTACCAACTCACAGGAAGCCGCCTGCTTTTGTTCGTCGTTTCTGCTGCCTCAGAAATGAAACCAGGAGAATTGCGATGAAGATGGGGGTCTGTTGGGCAACCGGGGTGGCTTTGAGGACTCTGGCAAGAGGGTGAGGCCACCCTGCAAGGTGAGGTTAGCAAGGTATCCACGGCCAGGTAGGGCTCAAAGTCTCCTGAGCACACCACAGAATGACACGGTCCTTCCCTGGTGGGGTGAGATCCTTAGCAGTGTGGAAGCAGAGCTTGCAGGGGACATGTTCTCACCCGGCTACCCTCAAAAAAGCAGGTCCCAGTCTCCGTGGCTCTGGCCCAGCTGTCACCACAAAGCTCCGATGCTTCATCTCGTGACAGCCCTAATGCAGAGAATATCCCCCCCACCCCACCCTGGAAAACCCACAGGATTTTGTCCTCAAAGATCCACCACTGTTGAACTTCAGCGCTTTGTCAAAGATACCGGTGGCTTACACCGTTTTCCTGGGGAAATCCTTCCACACATTTCAAGGGAAAAAGCAGCTGCATTTTGATGCCTGTTTCCACTCGAGTGCTTCAAGTTAATTCAGGAAGCCTGTTCCAGGCAGGACTTGTAACAACTGCCTGGGCACGCTGCCTTCGCCTGGCACGCACTGCCACCGGCAGCTCTTTCCAGGAAAGGAAAACATCACCTCTCCATTCATAGAAATCCTAGACTGGTAGGGGTTGGAAGGGAGCTCTGGAGATGATGGAGTCCAACCCCCCTGCCAGAGCAGGATCCCCCAGGGCAGGCCACACAGCAACAGATCCAGGGGGGTTGGAAAGTCTCCAGAGAAGGAGACTCCACCACCTCTCTGGGCAGCCTGGGCCAGGCTCCCTCACCCTCCCACCAAAGAAGTTTCTCCTCCTGTTGAGATGAAACTCATGGTTCATTTTGCCTTCTGCTCTCAGGACCCTTGGGATCCTCAGCCAGAGGGGCTGGTTTTGCCATTGTGCGCAGCTCAGGCATGAAGAGTTCACTTTTTTTTTTTTTTAATAGAAGTAGTGGGGACAGTTCTGCTTTCCCGTTGACTTATCACCCTCAGGAGCCCTGTGGGACCCCCCTAACCCTCAGCCCTGCTTTACTTGCACCCCGTTTCAGATGGGATGTGGCTTCTTGTCCCCGAAGCAATCGTGCTTCGTTTCAGTGAGGTCTATCAGGGAGAAAAAGAAGGGATCTGCCACCACCAACCTACCTTCTCATCTCGGTGTCTGAACAGCTGTGACACCTTCTGACAGGCTTTGGTCCTCCCCACCTTCACTGACCTGTTAAAAGCCTGAGGGTTGTGCAGACGGGTTCCCTGGCCTTTTACCAGAGCCCCTGTTACACGGGAACGGACACGGCTTCATTTGCATCTCGGGGTAAAGAACGGCCTGTATTTTTAAGCTTGGACAAACAAAAGTTACTCACCGTTAACTGGGTTACTGAGCTGTATAATCCAAACACCTCTTCCCACTTTCGCTGTGCTCCACAAGCACCCAGGGTGGGATGAGCAAGGGGGGACACACTTTTGGCGGCAGCAGCGGGTGAGGGACGACGACCACCGGCTCCCCACAGCCAAAGGAAGGCCGGAGTGCCTTCAGTCTTCAGGCGTCACTCACACTTCATGTATTTTATTTTTATTTTTTTAACCCAGAAGGAGACAAACTCCTATTTTTTGATGATAGCCTATCGCCTTTTCTACCTCAACTCCTGCCAGCCAAGCTCCACAACTTACTATTGCAAGGCTACAGGAGTTCAGAGGAGGCCTGTGGCCTCAAGTCAGTCAGCAACCTGAGGACTAAACGTCAGCAACCACTTCTGATGTTCCCAGAGAGTAAAAACCAACCTGGAAGATAACCACTGACACTTCTCAAGACTTACTCTTGTAAATCTGAGAAAGGAAAGGTTTCAAAAGACAGCAAGGCCTAGTAAAGATCTCAGGAGACAGTAAGGCCTAGTGTTCCCTTTTCTAGTGAGGACAACCAGAAACAGAAACACTGCTCATCTGTTTCCCTCCCTCCCCGAGTTGTTTCTTTTCGCCTACTGTAACTCAGCTTTTGACAAAAGCAATAAATGCTTTTATAAAAAGAAACAACAAACAACCAAACAACAAAGAACCCAAACAGTTTTGTGCTCAATGGTGTAGATAATTTCTCCTACATGTTCTGAAAACCTTCCCATCTCCACGGCACTTGCATAATTTGATCTTTTTTAGCCTAGAGGGAAAATTGTGCTCGATATACAACATCTATATGTTACAGATGATATAGAACAAATTCCACCGATGCCTTTTTTTTTTTGGTGGTGACGTGTTCCTGTGTGGCCTGCCCTGGGTGATCCTGCTCTGGGGTGTTGGGACTCCATGATCTCCAGAGGGCCCTTCCATCTCCTACCATTTTGTGAATCTGTGAATAAAGGAGATTTTCTGGCATTAGAGAAAGAGCACAAATCGATTCGAGGATGTCAGCAATGGGGACGCCGTCTTTGGTGCTGCCCAAAGTCACCAGAGATGGCCGGGAAATGAGACCCTCGTCTGTAGAAAAGCGGGTGGATTTCAGCATTTGGGTTTGCTCTTAGGCCAGAACTCGTGTCTTCCGTGTCCTGATTTAATTAAGAGCATATTCTTTTGCTAAGAAATCTTCTCAGCACAAACCCAAACCTGTTTGAAACACGTTTGTCGGTGGAAACTTTATAAAAACTCCCAACCAGTCCTGACCTTTGGTTCTACTTCAGAAGCCACTATCAAGTTCATTTTCTCGGAGCGTATTAAATCTACCTCATTAGATCAGGGCAGGTGATATAAAAATCCAAATGTGTTGCCCATGTGGAAGCTCTCAGTCAAAATTGCAGTTTTCATTTCCCTAGGAAAAAACCCGAGTCCTCACAGATTTGACAAAAGGTACCTAGATAAAAAGCAAAATAAATTTAATATTTGTAATTCTGTAACATTCTAGTTTTCGAGATACGGGGCTTCTGTAAAGAGAAGAATCCATTTTTACTCTGCAGAAGTATAGTAAACCCAAAAATTCAAATATTTTATTTACTTCACCTAGAAAACAGGCAACCCATAAGTAAGATATACAGAGGCTCCCCAGATTTGTCCCTAATAAATTCTTTTTTTAAAGATTTATACAATTTCTACAGAAACATACAGTGTATCAAAATCTGCATAAATCAAATTTATAAAATATGTAGAAATGCATAGTGATATTCTCATCAACTTACAAAGCAAGAATATGGGAATTATTATTATTCTTATATTTTTCTTTTTTTTTTTTCTTTCCCCCAAGCTGGCTATAGTAGGAAAAATTCCTTACAGCAACAGCCTCTTCCGCTCTCATGGTTTGTCAGGTTTCGGTCTCCCGTACGCAGCTTCAGAGTCACATACACAGCATCAGCTTTCAAGGAATTGCACAAAATACCCATTTGAAAATCCATACCCACACCATTTCTGCCTTTCTCTTATGCATAGTCGTATGATTAAATTAATCCACCCAACACACACCAAAAATGGCAGGCAGTTTTCACACACACAAGCAACAAGTACCGGCACACACCCTTATTTTCCTTTTCTTCCAGTTTCTCCCTCCTTTATTTTCTGTTTTTTTTTTTTTTCTGAAAGGACAGATGAGAAGGTTTAAAGAAACTTAAGATCCCAAACTAACTGACCAGTGCGGAAAGATCCAATAATTCTGTCACCAACTATGAGATTTAACCCACGTCAGCGTCAACGGAAGCCGCCTGCAACGCTCCTGGAGATTTCAGGGAAGTATCGACGTCGTATTTAAGAGCGGGAGATGTTCTAGGCATCGTTCCTGTGAAACCAGCACGCTGCTGATGGCAACATTTAACAGTCACAAACAGCTGGAAGAAGGAAGGGAGGGTTAAGTCATTTCTCCTCCTCCACCTCTCTGCTCCTCCAGAGGAAATACTTACACTCCTATGGAAGTTCACACCAGCTCCTTCCCAGAACATCTCGAGGAACTTCTCCACGCTCTACTCTGTACCGAGCACCGAGTGGTTGGATTTTGTGTTTGCAATCCCTCGGGAGAATTTTGCCCGTGACAAAAAGAAGAAGAAAATTAGTATGCAAAAAAAAAAAAAAAAATAAAAATGCGGTTTCAGGATTTCCATTTCCTCTTTTAAAAATTGAAACCTGGCACATCCAAAGTAGTTGACAGATGTCCTGGTGGAAAGAATTGTAGAGAACGACCCAGATGTGTTAAAAAGCTGGATGGATTTTTTTCCCCTAAATAAAAGTTTTAGTCCACCTCTAAGTGATTTCCATTTCAAATAACACGATAAATGAAGCGTTGGATTCTTTCTAAGTTTTACATAATTGTGCAGCTTTATTTTCTTTCTTTTTTTTTTTTTTTTTTTAAAAAAAATTATTTTTTTAGGTAAGGCATGGTTGAAACAAGCAGGTTAGTGCTTAGAAATTCTGAACTGGAATCACGAGGGTGTTGATTTCCATCCCAAAGTACCAGATCAGCACTAAACTCGACCCTAAGCTCTTCCTTGCCCCCGTACAAAGCTTCCAGTTGAAGCAGAGCAGTCCAACTGGCAGTAGAACTTTGTCTTCAGGAACACCCAAGAATTACAAGGGGTGGTAAAATCGCTCCCCAGCCCCGGCGACAGCTCCGAAAAAAAAAAAATCCACCGCGTCATTTCCAACAAACGCTTTCCTTGTGAAAGAGAGAAATGAAAGAGGCACTAAATATGTTGAAATTCACCTTCCAAAAAAGCAGCATGACTGTGAGAGAAGGCCACCCTGGCTAAGAACCTGTGGCAGTGCTTAGTAAGATGTAAAATTAAATTAAAAAAAAAAATAAAAAATATACAACAGGTTGATCATCACCAAGTTCTACGACAAAAATCTGGTTACTCCAACCTTTTCAAGTGTGTGTAAAAAATAAAAAAACTGCCTTCAGACCCCTGAGTGTAATCCCAAAGAAGACACCGCTTTTAACTATGTTCCTAGGAAAACATAGCTAACAGCACAGTAAGTTACCAACATCTTAAAAAGAATAATTAAGGAAAAAAAAAAGAGATGTAAACATCTACAGAGTTTAAGGTAAAGCAGTTTTGTAAACATTAACTGCGGATGAAAATGTTATTGTCAAGAATCACAGTTCGTCCCACGTCCTTCATCCAAGGCAGGAGCGCTTGGAGCTGTCCAAAGTTACTCATTGCAGCAGTTTCCAGGCTATTATTTTTTTTTTTTTTTTTTTTTTTGTCCGTCCTGTACAAATTCCTGTGGCCAGTAGGTAGGTTTTTTTCTGCCTGGGCTACACGCTCAGGATGTTGTTCATTTCCCATTTTTGCGTCGCTTTGCTGGAGTCGCACTCGGAAAGGAAAACTTGGTGGAGGACTTCGGAGCGATCCAAGCACTTCCCTGACGGAATGTGAGTGAATCTGTGTAGATTCTGGAAAACAAAACCATCGAGAACATGGGGGGCTTTATTTATTTATCTAGGCACTTAGTTAGTTATTTAAGCGTTTGCTTCACTATTTACAAAATCAGCTTTCGGTGTAGATTCTGGAAAACAAAATCATGAAGAACATGTGGGGCTTTACCTAGCTGTCTATTTATTTCAACATTTTCTTCACTATTTATCTATCTAGCTATTTATTTATTTAAATATTTTTTTCACTATCTATTTATTTCAACATTTTCTTCACCATTTATCTATTTATCTATTTATTTCAATATTTTCTTCATTGTTTATCTATTTATCTAGCTATTTATTTAAATATTTTCTTCACTGTTTATCTATTTATCTAGCTATTTATTTCAACATTTTCTTCACTATTTATCTAGCTATTTATCTAGCTATTTATTTATTTCAACATTTTCTTCACTATTTATCTAGCTATTTCTCTAGCTATTTATTTATTTCAACATTTTCTTTACTATTTATCTGTCTATTTGTCTATTAAACATTTCCTTCACTATTTACAAGACCAGGTTTCAGGGCCCCAGAACAGATGGATTCTATATTCATTTTACTATTTGTTAAACCCACACTTTTACAGTCTCCTTATTACGAAATGTTTGATATGAGTAGTTTTGAGATGCCTCCCGTTTCAAAACCAGGATTCCGGGTCCCAGAGCAGATCAGTTCTATATTCAATGGCCCAGGCTGCCCAGAGAGGTGGTGGAGTCTCCTTCTCTGGAGACTTTCCAGCCCCCCTGGATCTGTTGCTGTGTGGCCTGCCCTGGGTGATCCTGCTCTGGCAGGGGGGTTGGACTCCACTATCTCCAGCGGTCTCTTCCAACCCCGACCATTCTAGGATTCTGTGATACTCTGAGGGTGGTGAGACCACAGAAGGGGTTGCCCTGGAAGTGTTGAAGGCCAGGCTGGAGGAGGCTCTGAGCAACCTGCTCTGGTGGGAGGTGTCCCTGCCCATGGCAGGGGGGTTGGAAGGTGATGACCTTTAAGGTCCCTGTTGTGGATGTTTCCTTAGAGGCAGCAGAGCCCTGCCGCTGCTCACCGCTCACACAGCGCAAAGTTCAACTCCCCAAACTGGCACACAACTGTTCCTTGCAGAAACAACCGACCTACCAAGCAGATAAAAATCTCCTGGCAGCTTTCATTTCACACCAGGCCACAACATTTTTTTCAGCAGTTCATAAGCATTTCATTCCTCACACCCTCCTTAGTAGAAGAAACGGTCATACCCTCCGTACTGCGTGGCAGAGTCTGCCAAATTTCTAGTCTTTGCTTGAGTTACACACCCTTGGTGGTCCCTTCACTCTCATCACCCCCTGGTTGTTGTTATTTTTTAATTATTTTTTTTTTAATTTTTTCTTCTGGAAGCCAGTCAGTGTTTTGTTCTCCAGCCCAGATCGTGCCTACTGGGCTTCCTTGGATCTTGTAATAAGCAAAGAATTCCACAACTTGGTACCACTGTGGAGAAAAAGGATCTTCTTGCATCAAAGAAATGCTTAGAGAAGAGCCAAGCAGCACGCTGGGATGCACTAGAATGGCTGGAGACTTAACCAGTGCTATATATTATTCCAGGATTGAAGCAGGAGTTGGTAGGCACTGCAACACCGCTTACTGATTTTTTAATTTTGAGTTTAAAGAGTTCTGGCTGTCTATGTGGCACAAGGAGGCTGGGAAAAAACGGCATTATGGTGCTTAGGATTTTCTAGCTCTGTGAAAAATACCAAAAAATATATGGAGTGGCTTAAAGGAGAACAAATAGATTTCGCCGCACTCAACATGTGTCTACATCTTTCAGATGAACACAATCCAAACAAGCAACTCATACATTTATAAATATGCCATATGCTTGATAGACTGAATTAAAAAAAGAACGAATTAACACAGAGTAGTTTTCCTTAGACACAGAAGCAAACTGCGTGTGGCTACATCCTGGGATAGCATCACCCATAGACGATCCAGCCCCATTTTTTCAAGAGATAAACAGAACTCCAGCCTTAAGATATTTTTAAAAACCACACTTTCAAAACTAGAGGACTTACAGACTTAGTGATTACGTAAAGTGCAGCAGCCCTCACGCGTCTATCAGCCAACATTTCAAGTCTTTAGTAAAAATGGACAGGTTTTGCAAGAGTTCATAACAGGTTATTAGAGGAGAGCTAACGAACAGGGAAAAGAAGTG
This sequence comes from Baryphthengus martii, assembly GCA_013396935.1. Classification (NCBI taxonomy): domain Eukaryota; kingdom Metazoa; phylum Chordata; class Aves; order Coraciiformes; family Momotidae; genus Baryphthengus; species Baryphthengus martii. Next base: position 52,352 of record VWZK01005480.1, on the reverse strand, counting down.
AGGAAAAAGAGATGGAGGGAAAAGAAATGAGGAAAAAGGGAGGAAATAGAGATGAGGAAAAAGGGAGGAAATAGAGATGAGAAAAAAGGAGGAAATAGAGATGAGAAAAAGGGAGGAAACAGAGAAGAGGAAAAAGGAACAGGCAAAAGGAGGCAAAGACACCGCAATGAACAATTTACCCTACTGGGTTCAGGAAATCTGCTTGTCGACCATTTTCAGCTATCCACACAACAATTTTTAAAAGGTGCAAAAAAAAAAACCCCAAAAAACCCAAAGCAAGAAGGCTGGAAATGGTAATTTCTTTTCTGCTCTCTCTCTGTTGCATACCTTGAAGTATTGCCAGTCCTTGTATTCATTCTGATTGCAGTGTGTAATCATAATTTTGGATCCATCTGCTCCTTTAGTTAAGCACTGATCGTACTGCATGAGTTGATTTGCTTCATTGATTCGGAAGAGCTAAAAGGAAAAAAAAAACCCATCACCTTTTTAACAGCAGACACAAAATAAATATTTGAGAAACACCAAAAATAGCAACAAAATGGCATCATTCAAAACATCCTCTGGTATTTTTACACCTTCAGGAAAGGGGTTTATTTTACAGGCTGTAATGTACTTTTGCTAACAGGACACTCAATTTCATGGATAACTTCCCTGTCGGAACGCAGAAGGTTAAGGAGACTGAACTAGGAAGATAAAAATGGTAAAAATAAAGGGAATCCTATTTGGGAAACTTCCAAGAGTGTTTGATTAAAAGCCTTGATATGATTTGATGTCACTATCTTTATGAAGGTCTGGGAGGAATTCCTCAGCCCTCAACAGAAATTTCATGGGAAGATGGTAAAACTCTGGCATTTTACCCACGGAGGATTTCAAACTACGGCATCCAGATACAAGAGATAGATGAAATGGGTGTTCAATTTCTTGTCTCCTGTGGTGGAAGAGGAGTTACTGCACCAAAGTCTTTTATGCTTCCATTAGAGCAAAACACCACCACAATTCTTGCTTCCTCACGTACCTGCTTGACTGAAGAAGAAATTATGAATTTGCCTTCAATTTTGTACAATTTGAGAGGACATTTTCAGATTCCTGTATTTTAGCGAAGTCAATAAGCCAGTACGTCAATATGCTGGCACCTGAGTGACTTCACGTACAGGTTTCACAGAAAACCGGGCTGGTATCACCCACAGCAAGGAATTCTCCTCCTGACTGGTCTCCAAGCTCCTTACCTGATTCCCTCCCATTCTGTGGCACGGCCCAAGCTCCACGAAGCCGCCGTTGGTGTGGCCCATGCTGTCGATGCAGTAAGCAGTTTCAAAGCCTCTGATCTGGAAAAGAAGTTAGAGAATCTTAGAATTGTTAAGGATGGAAAAGACCTCCGAGATTATCCAGTCCAACCTTCTAGCCAACACCTCCACCACCACCGGACCATGTCCCGAAGCGCCACATCCATCTTTTTTTTGAGCACCTCCAGGCATGGTGACTCCACCCCCTCCCTGGGCAGCCTGTTCCAACGCTGAACTGCTCTTGCAGGAAAAAAATTATTTCTAATATTTCAACTGAACTTCCCCTGGTGCAACTTGTGACCATTTCCTCTTGTCCTGTCGTTGGTTACTAGGGAGAAAAGGCCAACGTCGGCCTCACTCCAACCTCCTTTCAGGGAGCTGGAGGGAGCAAGGTCTTCTCTCAGCCTCCTCTTCTCCAGGCTAAACAATCCCAACTCCTTCAGCCTCTCCTCATAAGACATGTTCTCCAGGTTTTGCACTCTCAGCTTATCTCAAGGGAAAAAAAGTAAGTGTGAAGGAGTTCAGAAAATTCCTACTTATCTTTCAAACAAGGACCAGGCACCTGACAGAGAGAAGAGACAAACCTGCTATGAAATTTAATTACCGATGTTAACTGTCCTGGCAGATGGAACTTCAAGCTGTCCATGCCAATTGGTGAGTTAAGAGAAGACTGATGAGGCTGGAGTTGCAAAGCTCAGCTCCAAATTAATGACACTGAAATGTAGGACTTTGAACTATTTTTAATTTATTCTGTCTCCTATCAAAGCATGTTCAGTCTCCCAGGTCTTCATGAATAAAGTATACAGAACATTTTTATTCCTAGGGTTTTATCTCTAGAGCTCTCTGGGTAGTATCCTACACCTTAGGATAGAAATAATCAAAGAGCCTCTTCTTAGACTGATGTCACAATTGATTCCTTTTCATTTCCCGATATTAATCACAAAAAAATAAAAGAAAAAGCTCCTAAAGTAAATACAGATTATGTGCAGTACTTACCTCTCCCCAGTCCACATTTTTAGATGGCAAGGGATAATAGGAAGTTATATCATAGGCTATTTCTTCCATAAACCACTTAAAACTTTTGCAGTTGTGATCCTCCCGGAATTTTTTCAGCTCGGATATATCTCCGTAGGGTAGCGCTTTCGTTTCCGGCCGACTGGCGTAAAAATAATCTTTGTATTCATCCCACCACACTTCTACAACTCTGACGTAGTTCTGTGAAGAGCAACGACACGGCTGTGACCTCGAAACACACAACAGGACAGATGCAACTGCACGTTCAGCCCAGAAATTTAAGGATTTCTCCTCTTTTTCTAAGTTTCGAGAACGTTTATTTGAAACTAAAGGCTCTTCAGTGCCATAAAACGTCCCAATCGTTGGCTGCGCTCTCAGAACTGCAATTTATTCACCTTCTACAGTTTTATTCTCAAGAATGACCTGCATGAGACCACTAAGGGTGAAAAAATGAAGTCTTAAATGGGTCAGCTATGACCCACCAAGAAGATTTTGTCTTCTTAAGTAAAGGAGTTTATTGCTGCTCGAAGAAGGGGAAAAATGGATCGCTCGCCTCATCAGCAACCCTCTCCCTCACAGCTTTCTTCTCAGTCTCTTTGATGGCTCTTCTCTCTCTCTAGGTATTTATTACCTGTGTATGTTCTAGGTGCACACCTCACTTTGGACCATTAATGACCTGCTGTTGCAACAGCCTTAATAGATCTGACTAAAGGCACAGGTTATCCTGCAGAAGGTGAACAAAGCTATCAAAAATAAAATACACACTTAAAATATTTATTATCATAAAATTCTAAAATAAAATAACATAAAATAAAAGCACATTTACTCTGGGGATAGGTGGGTTCCTGAAGAGGGAGGCTTAAACTCAACTAGAGCAGGTTGCTCAGAGCCTCCTCCAGCCTGGCCTTCAACACTTCCAGGGAGGAGGCTCCACGGCTCCTCTGGGCAACCCCTGCCAGGGTCTCAGAGTAAAGAACTTCTTCCTAATGTCCCATCTAAATCTGCCCTGCTCTAAAAAACTATTGCCCCTTGTCCTATCCCCACAGGCCCTTAGCAAAAGTCCCTTCCCAGGTTTCCTGTAGCCCCTTCAGACCCTGGAGGCCTTTCTAAGGTCTCCCTGAAGCCTCCTCTCCTCCAGGCTGAACAGACCCAGCTCCCTCAGCCTGTCCCCATAGGAGAGGTGCTCCAGCCCTCTGATCATCTCTGTGGCCTCCTCTGGACCCTCTCCCACACATCCACCTCCTTCTTGTGTTGGGGGCTCCAGAGCTGGATGCAGGGTTCCGGGTGGGGTCTCACCAGAGCAGAGTAGGGGGGCAGAACCACCTCCCCAGATCTCCTGGCCATACTTCTTCTGAAGCAGCCCAGGATGTGATTGGCTTTGAATGATCTCTTCAGGCCTAGGCAGCTGGCTCACTCTGTCCTTGAGGTGATGTCTACTTTTAATAGTGTGGCTCGAGCGACACTTCTGAACCCGCACGGTTCTGCGCAGCGCAGAAGAGGCTTGGGGTGCTGAGAGTCAGCAACGGAAAATGTGTTTTGTACCTCCACAAGAGTGGAGCAAGAAGATGGGTTCCAGGAATCTCCACGTTTAGTAACAGTGGGATTGGCACAAAGATTTCCCTCCTGTAGAGATGTCCACCTTAGACACTGAATAGCTTTGGATGAAGTGCTGTCTACACTGCTACTGATGGTTTAAACAGGTTTATCTCAAACTGCTTCCTGCAATCCAAAAACACCTTCAAGGCCGTAGCAAACCAGTACCTTTAATGTAGGAGAAGACCCAACGTACACCGGGGGTGGATTTCCTTGCCAACCCTGGAGCCGATAGATGTGTCCAACACGAGAACAGGGAACAAACAACAGCTTTCCCCCACACTGCCAGATCTACAAGTTAAAACAAAGGTATTATTAATACACACACGTGCACAGGAATATAAGACAGACAAATAGATAATAAATTACCAAGAAATGTCAACTACTTTTCTGACTGGACCAACTGTGTGATCTATTGAGATGTTTTCAGTTCCGATGTAAGCACAGACATAGCGGGTCTCTGAAATGAACGGCTGAATTGACTACATCTTCAATTCAGCGCGAAATCTGGAACCGAGTCATTTTAATTATGACAGAATGAACAGTGTTTTGATTTTATTAAAGCAATTCACATACCAGCACTAAGATGGGCTTTAGTGACATGCCCATCAGAGTTAAGTTTGTCTTAGTAAAGCCTAGGAGGAGATCAGGATGTCTTTGGTAAATTCATTGTTCCAAGGACAAACATTTGTCTTTACTGAGAATCAAAAATGGGTAAAATAAATACATTATTGTTCTGAAATTCCCTCCCTCCCCCACGTCCTTGGATAATCTAAATCTGAATTTAGTTGCTCATAGTTTTGACAACTTGGAAACGGAGCGTCAAACCTAAACTGAAGCGAACTTTTGGGATGTTCCAACCTAGTCCAGATTCCATATTAAAACTACGACTTAACAGTATTAGGAAAGATGGGCAGAATAGTTTATTTACTTCATTCCATCATCATATTAATTTTCTTAAGTTTCATCCAAAAAAATCAACCCTCAGCTATGCAAGGCTGTTATACTTGCCATCTAGGAGTCAGCAGGTAAGACTGAGAAATCCTGGAATGGCAGAGGTTGGAAGGGACCTCTGGAGATCCTGGAGTCCAACCCCCCTGCCAGAGCAGGATCCCCCAGGGCAGGCCACACAGCAACAGATCCAGGGGGGTTGGAAAGTCTCCAGAGAAGGAGACTCCACCACCTCTCTGGGCAGCCTGGGCCAGGCTCCAGCACCCTCCCACCAAAGAAGTTTCTCCTCCTGTTGAGGTGGAACCTCCTGGGTTCCAGTTTGTGCCCATTGCCCCTCGTCCTGTCCCAGGGCACCACTGACAAGAGCCTGGCCCCTTCTCCTTGACCCCCACCCTGCAGAGATTTGGAAGCAGGAATAAGATCCCCTCTCAGGCTTCTCTTCTCCAGATCAAATGTTATTTAGTTCTTCTGAATATTGGTTGTGATCTCCACAAAACCAATTTTGAGGTCTCAGCACTAGATCACCTCTCAGAACACCTCTCTCCCAAAGCCCATACCCAGGACACACATCTTTCTTTGCCATCACATCGCCTCACAACAAAACCTTCTGGGCTTCAGGAGGCAGAGGTGGTGCAAAAAAACCCCCAAAAAACCCAACAGAGGTAGGTCTGTCTGAACTCTAAACAGAAGTATTGACAGGAAAGAAAAAAAAAAAATCTACTAAACTGAATTAGTTTTTAATTTCTGGTGTTACCTTGTAAGAAATTTCAAAATTTTCACCTCCCCAGATTTGAAGCCCTGGGTCGTAGAGACCCAGTTCAAAGAAGAAGTCGCGTTCGATGGCAAACAATCCACCAGCCATTGCAGGAGACCTGGGAGAGGAAGACACCGTAACTCCTTCTGTCCAAAAGCATTAATTAAGGAAGTAATTCACTGTCAACACGTACTAAAGACACACAAATGGCAATACACTGAAAAATCATGAAGCTTTATCATCAGCTTCCAGCAATTTTCTGAAGTGACACCTGTGTAACTCCACGAGCAGTCACGAATTTTATCACACTGCAGTTTTTGGTTGGTTTTTCTGGTTTGTTTTTGTTTTGTTTTTTTTTTTTAAATAAATTTAATTATATAAAATTTTGGTCAGAAATTCTCCATTCAGCCAGAGTAAATAAAATAAAATAAGGTAAAAATCAGCATGACAAGACATTTCTTTCTTGAATATCGTTCAGGTTTTTAAGACAAGAGCTGAGACTGCACAGCAGACTTAGCTTTCTGTTCTGAGCAGCTCCCACATTGAAACTTATTGCTCATTAAACAAGTAACAGGGGTTTTTTTTCAGCTACATGATACCCCTCTATCTTCTCCCTCTGGCTCTTCTTCTACCACTGTCACGAGAGACACTTTTCATTACATCCAGTGACATTTTCAAGCAGGCCTGGATCAAGTTGTATAAGGCTTTCATTTTTTTTTTAAATGGCTTTGTAAATCCCTCCAGGTTCCATTAGCAAGTTTTAATGTGTCAAAAAGGGTATTTTTGCAGAATGGCTCTAACCAAACTTAATTTGGTAGCTTGCTCACAATGTAATAGTGAGTAGGATACATTAAGTACTTGTAGCAAGCATTTTTCACCTGAGGATCAATAAATATGTGAAAAAACCTACTGGATACAAACTGGAGTCCCTACTAAGCTGGCAACTGAAAAAACCAAAAGAGCTGCTAAGGCAGAAAAAGTGAATTCTTTCTGACTTCAGACGACCTGCGGCACTGAAAGGAGGAGGATCCAAGGGTCCAGATCACTTTGGTGAGCCGAGTAAAACAAAATATTCCTTTATGGCCAAATTACAGAGAGATGGGTCATTTCCAGCACTACTCAGTCTCTTCATTCCACGAGATTTTTAACTCAGTGGTGCTCTTTTTAACAGGAATGATTAGATATCTCCTTTCTGCACATAAATAAATGAAAAACGGAGAACTGTACGACCCCTTTGCATGGCGGGACAACAACTGCTGGGTCTATCGGCTGAGTAAAACATAAATGTTTCCAGTTTAGCTGCTCTCCAGATCACCTGACGAGATGCTGAATTCCTCCTGCATGTCCTGTTCTCCTCATCTGCCTACAGGATTTTCCTCTGCTTCTGCACGACGGAGGTTCAAAGGGTAGGGAGCCAGGGAGCGTAGCAGGGAGAAGCAGGTTGCCCAGCCCAGCCCTCTGGCTTCCCTGCATTTGTGGGTTTCCTCGTCCCCATCAAAACTTGGCAAATGTAGAGGCTGAAGTTTGAGTCTTGGCCTCCAAACGTGTGTTAAAGAGCCCAGTAAAATCCACATAAGCTCAGCAGTTTATTTTATAGGATATGTGCGGAGGGAAGCCCAGGATTGCTGGAAGAAGGATTCAGTCCTGAGGCAATTCTCACGTTACAAAAAGTGTTTCTGCACTTCAAGCTGTTGGGGGGTTTTCTTTTGGTTTGTTTTCTTTTCTTTTTTTTTTTTTTTTTTTCAAATTAAACAATCCCAGCTGTGGTTTCACAGCAAGACTTTAATTTGCTCTTATCTGCCCAGGTAGTGCCGCTACAAAACCCATCAGGCTGGGCGTAAAAACAGATGCAGGGAAATGTCTCTTTTGAAAAGGAAGCGCCGAAACTCTGGAAGCACTACTAAAAATAAAGCCATCTTTTGAAACCCTTCTGAGAACATGTGTTCTGTGTTTCTGGGAACACTTTAAAGGATTTTAAGACCTGTTTGAATGGTAAATACAGAAGGCAACGGCGATGTTGGGAATAGTTTATCCCCTCCCCGCTCCAAGCAAATATTCAAGTTCCAGTGTGGGCAGCCTTGTCAGAAAATGGTATTATTTATACCGTACACAAAAGAGATCAAAGCTTCATCACTTCCTCGCATGTGTTGCCATTTTAGCAGAGAACAATCAGGGGTGAGGAGAGGGAATTACCACCATCAGCTCTTACATCGTTTAATTCGTACGTACGAACGAGCCAGAGAAGCCATCAGATTCTGAAGATGGGAGGATTGCTTTCAAATGTCCTAACGCCATTAGTGAAGCGTGAAGGGGAAAGTAATAAAAACCAGCAGAACCACAGACTCCCAGCCTTCAAAAGCCATCCAGAAACCCGAGTTTCTAAGCTAGGGTTCTGTTTGCTGGGAAGAAAACACAGTCCCCGACAGAGCGTAAGAAAAAGGTAGGACTTCTGTGAAATGGATTGGGAGTTTTCCCAGATAATAAGGTGGTGGTTTTTTTTTCTTTTAATGTATTAAATTAGTAATAAATAAAATAACATCCTGAGATCTTAGAAAACTTCTAGCCAAGATTCTTAACCAGCATGCTGCTTCGTCAGATGCGATGAAGCCAGTGGGAGAAATATGACAAAAGGGTTGTTTTTTTTTTTTTTTGGATGCGTAATTTGCAAGCTCTACACATGCATCGAGCCATGACAGCAAGCTACAGATTGTCTGCATTACCAACTATTATAAATACTCACAGCATGCTCGTTACTTCAAATAAAACGCTTAAATATGCGCTGCTGTTTCCAACACTAGTTTTTTTTTAAAAAAGTCAGAGCTAAATAAAGTTTCCCCTGCAAACAACAGTTGTAGAGCGGTTGGTTTTGCCAAAAAAACCCAAACAACCCCACTCTGTCATCTTAAGTGAGCACCCAAGAGCAGGAACGGAGAGGCAACGCGAGGTAGCCAAGGTATTTTTGAGTGGCAAATCAGTTGGATTAAACAAAGCAGGTGGTGTGGTTAGAAACAGGAAGATTTTTCAGGCTAGAAGTACATGCAAGGTTGATTTAGTGGATCAATAGTGACTGAGGAAAGACAGAAAATAAACAAAGGGGTAAGTGATTTAGTGATTACCGATACGGTTCGGTTTTTGTCTTTCTGCTTTCCTTCTCCCGCTGGGTCAAGGGCACCCTCTTCCATAGCATACTCCAATCCCACGCTCCTCTAGCAAACCCATCTTCGTCACCACCCCCTTGGGGCACAATTTTAAAAGAGTTGCCATCTATGACATCTATAAGTGGCACAGTGCATATGGTTCTGCAGGGCGGCGGTGGCGGGGAAGACGCGGTTAACGTGCAAGGAAGGACCGACCGAAGTTCACGGCAAAAGAGGGGGAGGGAGGGAAAAATGAAAGGGTTTAGACAATTATTCATGACAATTCACAGGATGTAAGCAGCTCTCTTTACCGATAAGGCTCAGTTTTATGGTTTCGTTTGGATTTTTCCTTGTGGCTCAACGGAATTCGTTTCCAGAGCAAACTCCAGTCCCAGGCCCCTCTGGCAAAACCATCTTCGTCCCCACCTTGTTGTGGCTCAATGGAATAATCATTCCCATCTATGTAATCTATTAGAGGCACAGTACATGTAGTTCTGAAACATTTGTAGAAGAAAAGAGCAAAAGACCATTTCAGAAGAGTAATCTGTCCAAGCTGAAATTTACACCGTTAATTATTCACCTCGTAGAGCAGTCGATACGAAAAGTCATTTGCCAACACATTACTAAAAACGAAGCCTTATTAGAAGAAGGGAGAGCTAAGTCCCTTCTTCGTGTTTTTTAAGGGGTTCTGAAAGCAGAAATTTAGGCCTGAAATTCCAATATAACAATTTTTTTAGCAGCATTTTTACCTTTTTTTTGTGCTTCTTGACACTAGTCTTCTAATAAAGCACTGCAGGAGGCACCAGAAGAGCCCTCAGAGGGCTACAGTTCCCACAAGACGACTATTTCCCATACTTTCTATACATCCTAGATCTTAACTGCCAATAAGTACGAAGAGCTCTTTGCTTTTCCTAGTGCAAACGTGGATTTTCACTCCTCTGTCCTATTCAACTGCCCTGCAAACCCAACCATGGATAAAAAAACCCCCATGAATGGTGCTCATTTAGAGGCAGTCTTCAGTAGAATCTTTCCTGTTCGATTTGCAACCTACTCCTCGTGATCTACCTACCACGTAGAATATTCACCAAGGAAAAGACATGCTCCTTTTAATCTCTCCAAAAGAGTTTCCCAGTTACTAAACTTGAAGTATTTTCATTTTTGAAAGTCAAATCCCATGAGACAGAAAAATAAGTAGAGGGGGGGGAAAAAAAATGCTAACGCCTTGCTCTTCTTTCAGGCAGAAGATACACCCAAGATACCAGGCCTTGGAAGAAGGCTGCCACGACAAGTTAACAGAGTAGGATGAAGCAGTTATTTTATAGGATTAGAGAGTTTGAAGAACCCCATGGTCCCCTAAACACATATAACCACCTGAGGTCAAAGTGTGGTAGCAACACAACAACAACAACAGGCGGAAGGAATGAAGTCCCCGGAGATCTCCCTTCTCCGTCACCTCTCGCCGACCCCACGCACCAGTGGCTCCCAGTAAGTGCCCGGCCTTGGGGCAGGGACAGGCTCAAGCCCTGGCCTTGGTTCACTAGAGACAATGCTCCAAAACACTTCAGAGGAAGAAATTTGCAAGACCAAAGAAGAGAAAGTTATAAAACTCTTGACATCTTTAAATCCTCATTAAATCAAAACTCTTGCTGCTGCTTTTCCTCTACCAACAATCACTTTTTTAAAAAGTTTTTTTTTTTTGAAAAGTTATTTTGCTTTCTTTTTGGAAAGTTATTTTGCTTTCTTTTTGGAAAGTTATTTTGCTTTCTTTTTGGAAAGTTATTTTGCTTTCTTTTTGAAAAGTTATTTTGCTTTCTTTTTGAAAAGTTATTTTGTTTAATCAGGCTCCTTATTCAGCCAGAACACGACATTTCTGTAACAGTTCCTCAGATCCTTGCAAAAGACAGGAGTTGTCTTACAGCTAACCTATATTAAACAAAATATTTAGTATGTCTATGAAAATAATCTATCCAGAGATTTATCTACCTGACTATTTTCCTTCCTCCTTACATAGCTTTTATGCTGGGTGATAATAAAATCATCATACAGCAAATAGTGATATAAATACAAAACTAGATTCAAACTAGAGTTTGAAAAGTGACGATTGTTACTGTGACTTTTCCTTCCTATAAAGCCAGACCCTGGAAACAACAGGGGAACGTTACCTGTCCTTCGATATAGGAGCTATAAGTGGAGCATACCAATTAATTCCCACCTCACAATGGGCATCCAGGTAAACCAAAACCTTCGAAAGAAAGAAAGAAAAAAAAAAGTCAAGCTATTTATATTTCTTTATATGATTTCATTAAGCTTATTTACTTTGAAATGCTTCCATATTAACAAAAAGTGAAGATGAGTAAAATAAATCTCTTTTTAACACAATACTAAGTTTCTACATGTCTCTTTGAGGAGAGAACCATCACCATCTCTCACTTTAAATTAAAAAAAAAAAAAAGATAAACTTGTATGTGAACTGGCTCCTACCTGTCCAAGTTTAGCCTTCTGGGCTCCAATGCTCCGAGCCTGGATTAAACCTTCCCTCCTCTCATTTCGAAATACCTTCACAAGGCCATTCCACTGCTTAATATACTCATCCAGCCTCTCTTTTAAGTGTGCTAGCAAAGAACAAAGGAAAAAAGGAAATATTTTGGTGAGGTAAAAATAAAATAAAATAATAACAACAATATAATATAATATAATAATAAAAAGTTTTGTACTCCCAATGCAACCCCAATCCAACTCTACTTAATCTAGAGATACTGAAGAGAATCCTTAATTGAATTTCTGCTCACAAAGACTAAAGCTGAAGAGATCAAGGCTTGGAGCTCTCTGACTTCGTGGCATATCTGAAGAAAAAGCAGCTGAAGTGGTTGGTTGGTTGGTTGACTGATTGATTGGTTGGTTGATTGATTGTCCACTGGGGGGAAGCAAGTGGACAATTCCCAGGGACTTCAATATATCACACAGTGGTTTCCAGGTCTTTGTCTGTATTGCAACCAGGCAGAGAAGTTTCTACACCTGAGCCTGTGGTCATCAGATCACGTCCTATGTATAGTTGAAGGCACCACTTGTCAGTTAAACTCTTCCCTTGTTTTTTGCCTGACGAAATTTTCTTTCAGTCTATTAAATCTGGAAACCTGAGATAGAAACCCACCATACTCAACTTATTGCCCTCTCTCATCTAGACCTGTTCCCTCTCGGGGTTGGGGCAATCTTATGCTAATCACAGAATCCTAGAATAGTCAGGGTTGGAAGGGAGGTCTGGAGATCCTGGAGTCCAACCCCCCCCTGCCAGAGCAGGATCACCCAGGGCAGCAACAGATCCAGGGGCGGTTGGAAAGTCTCTAGATCTTCTTGCTCTCTCCAGCTCCCTGAAAGGAGGTTGGAGTGAGGTCGGCGTTGGCCTCTTCTCCCTAGCAGCCAATGACAGGACAAGAGGAAATGGCCACAACTTGCACCAGGAGATACCAGCTGAGATATCAGGAAGAATTTTTTTCCTGCAAGAGTAGTTCAGCATTGGAACAGGCTGCCCAGGGAGGTGGTGGAGTCACCATCCCTGGAGGAGTTCAAAAAAGGGGTAGATGCGGTGCTTTGGAACATGGGCTGGTGGTGATGGAGGTGTTGGCTAGAAGGTTGGACTGGGTGACCTTGGAGGTCTTTTCCAACCTTAAGAATTCTATGATTCTATGAAACCTTCTCTGCAGCTGTAACCCCCTTCTGATGAAAGAGGATTTCTCCTAAAGAAGGCCAAGCAGGGCTCTTTCCGAGCCAATTTCAAAGAGTTTGCAACCTCTATGAGCCATTTTAATTCCCTGTCGCTGAAGAAAGCGGTGCCTAAGGCCAGTGATGCCAAGTGTGAGCAAACATCTACCCAGTCTAGCATCTCAGTCCCTCAACACTGGTCTCCAAGATGGGTGGAAGAACAGATAGGGAAAGCAGGTGGGGAAGGAGAAAATCCTGTATCTGTGCCGTCAGCATCTCTTTTCTCCTGGCTGGAAAAGCTAAAAAAGCCACCAGCGGCCCTGCTGTGATTCAAAGCGTTTGTGTTTCGCGGCTCTCCTAACAAGTGGAGATCTCTTCAGGCACCTTGGCACGCTCTGCAGCCCGGCCTAGTCCAGGCTTCTCTCTGGGGAGAAAGAAGCGGAGCAAGATTCTACTCTCTTGGCCATTTTTTTCATCTAGAAATGCAATTTGAATCGATTGAAATCGAAGTTAATTATGTTTTCCGAGGAACAGCCTAAAGCAAGTTGAAGAATGATTGTAGTGCAAGAGTTGCAGCAAGGTATTCAGGGCCATTCCAGTCTGGGCTTGTTTTCCAGTCACTCAACACACGAGAAAATTGCATCTTGAGCTTCCTTGACTGAATTTTCTGATTGAAAAAAAAGCTGTTTGAGGAAAAAAAAATGTGGGAAATATAGAGACAGGCGTCTGCTGGATGTTAGGTCCAGGCTAGCCATTCATAGAAGAGCAGAAAGCAGAAGTAAAGTTCTGTACTGCAAAACAAATTTCTTGAGAAATTCTGCTTTTATTGAACGATCCTTATAAATTGGAAACCTGTAGCACGAGTTATGGCAGACAAATTAATTCCATGAATTCCATACACAGAGCAGAGAGCCACAATTCCGGTGAAACCCAAGCACCGAGGTCCAATCACTAGTAAAAAAATCTGGTTATTTTTCTTGAGATCCTCAACATCAGAGTTATTTCACACAGCTAACTCAGCCCACGAATAGCTCTGAAGAAAAGCTCTGACCTCATCTAAAAAGAAAAAAAATATAAAAACAAAGAAAAAAACCAACCATAGCACATGTCTGCTGACTGAGTTATTAAAATTATATCCCTTAAAAGACAAGATATTTTTGATTTCTAGCACGTGTGTCTAAGCCAAATTCTGCAAAAGGATGTAAGATACCCTAATAGAACTTTCAGTATCTTCAGCAGACTAAGCCAGATGGAGAGTTTACAATGCAGGTCAATTTTCCTCTCTGGTAAAAAAACAAACAGAAAATTTTTTGTATTTTAATATAAAAATGAACCCTGAAGAACTACTTTTAATGGTGATTTTTTAATAGTGAATTTCACTCTCAAAAAAAGGCAACCTCAACTATATCTGAAATTTGTTTCAAGTTTCAAACCAGATTTCCTCTCTGTCAATCACTTTCTATCTCCAAGACACCACTTTCAGTTCTTCTCTCTATTCAGCCTTGATTTGCATGAACACTAAAGATATTGCCATGAAAGGAAAAAAAAAATTAAAAAAAAAATCAATGTATGTTTGTATTTGTCAGAATCACATCTTAAAGTGCCTACATCCTGACTATAAACCAAGATCAGATTGTATATTACAAAGGAACAGGGAAATCTCTGGGCTTCTGAAAATGTTGATGTGCAGGACTCCAAGAAAAGCAGAAACTAAAAAAACACTTAGAAGTCCTCCCTCCAATAAGAAACAATAAAGACTTGAAGATGTTTAATTATATTGGAATTTTAAAAGATACTGAAAAAGAATGAGAATAATTGAATAGCCTTAGATATATTTTTGTTATAGCAAGAAAAGAAAAAAAAAAAAAAAAATCAAAAAAAACCCCCAAACCAGAAGGAATTTGGATTCCTATATGGAATAAAAAAATGAAATTATGCTTAACAGGCTTTACTCCAACTCCTTCAAGACTCTTAAACTGACTTTTTTTTCCACCAGAGCTGAGAGGTACCAGCTATCCCAGCTTTCTACTAGATAATATTCCACAACTGTGGGAGAGAGCCGACCACAAATCCTGTATTTCAAGCAGATGAATACACAGAAAGAATTGTCACCTTTATGGAAGCAATTTGTTGGAAAATGAGCTTTTTCCTTCACTGAAAACTGAAAAAACTGCCAAGAAGCAACATCATTTCTTTGTAAGCTCAACCCAATCCACGGTAGATAATAAATAATAATAAAACCACCAAACTATTTAACGCTTTTTCCCCTCTTTTCTCCAACTATTCCAAAGATACCTTTGTTGCTGAAATCGTCAATCAGGACAATTTCTGCCAAGTATTTCCTGGGGGTTCTCTTAATGACACTGTGGACTGTCCTCATGAGCGTGGACCATCCCTCGTTATGGAAGACGATGACGACGCTGGAGGTGAGCAGGTTTTCATCATAATGCCAGTACTTGCATCTGTGAAAAGATTTTTGATTTTAGTAGGATTCACATCATGATTTACACAACTGCTTAATCCCACCAAACTAAAAAACCCAACCAACCAGCACAAAACTGCCAAAGACAGATTTCAAACCTGGCCCAATTTCAAGGGGCTCCTTCTTTCAACAATAATACATAAAAAATAATGATTCCTATCACCAAAAAAAAAAAAAATACAATTCCTATCACCAGACCCAGAGGCACAGCACTTCTGATTTCAACAGGCAAGTAAAATCTCTACTAGAGGGAATTTAATTTTTCACAGACAACGACCGCGTATTAAGAAATTATCCTTGACAAACAGGAACTTTCAAACTTATGGATGCACAAATTCCATAGTTACATTTCTCTGCGTGCAATAAAAAGCTTCAAAGCACAGAAAGATTCCCGTCTTTGAAAAGAAATTACCATAACCATAAGGAATCGCCACAGTTTCTGAAACTAAATTAAGATAAACATGGAAAGAGCTCACACTAAAGATCTATAGGTATTTCAAAGAGCTAAAGGAGGGTGTATTTCTCTTGTTATCACTAAATATTTTTTATTCAACAGAAAAAAAAAAAGAAATGGTAGAAAAGTACTATTAATTTTGGTCCTGTGAGGAGGGGAAAAAAAAATTACAGAATTAAACCAGTTTATAAATAAATCCAATGTAATAGGCATTTCTCAGGCATGCTGTAAGCAACTTCTGAAAGAGCACCAATCCCACAAGTACTGTTTACTAAAATCATTGACTCCTAGAATGGTAGAGGTTGGAAGGGAGCTGTGGAGACCATCAAGTCCAACCCCCCTGCCAGAGCAGGATCCCCCAGGGCAGGCCACACAGCAACAGATCCAGGGGGGTTGGAAAGTCTCCAGAGAAGGAGACTCCACCACCTCTCTGGGCAGCCTGGGCCAGGCTCCGTCACCCTCCCACCAAAGAAGTTTCTCCTCAGGTTGAGCTGGAACGTGGTTCAGGCCCCTGATGCTTTCCTTCCTCAGCTCCTTCTCCAAAGACTCCCGCTGGTTAGGGAGTGCTTTATTTCCTTTACAGCACAAGCATCTGATCTCTCGATGACTTTATTTTGCCATTTGCAGAGATAAAGTGGATATAATTCCACGAAAAAGACGGACAGCTAGGACATTTCAGACCACCTGCACCACCAGGAACAAAGCAAAACCTGCAAATAAAGCCATCTCAAATCTTTTGGTTGCTTATTTCTCCTGCTTCAGTCGTACATCAGTCATATTTAGGAAGAAAATGGTGACGAGCATGAGTGACTGTAAATAACATCATTTTAAAAAGCCAAATTTATTATAAAAGCCTGAATTGAACAATCCATCTGTGAGCAATTTAAAAGCATTTTCTGACTGGTATTTAATACATTTAAAAAACATAACCCCAGAGGTCTAGACAGGCTTTTTGAACTAAACATCCAACCTAATCTCCTCAAATCTGTCAGCACGTTTTACTTTTTCCACTTGAAAAATCACGTGTTGCTAAAGGTGCTATTTGCAAGCCATAAAGGCACTACGTTTATACCTCTAGTAAGATTTTTTTTTCCCCTCCCCTCAGAGGCTTTATTTCAATTATTGGACAGTTCAGAGATGACTTCTCCGGCCCATAAACTCCAGCAGACTGCAGTTAATTCCTCTACACCACCTTGGCTCTCCTCTAGCTTTCAAAATTCACAGTTGGAAACACAGTAGTTATTCTAAATAGGTGAAATTAATAAATATTTTAATCTCTGTGGCATTTTTTTCCCCCAAGAAATGTGAATACTACTCAAATATTTGAGTGACAAAACTCAGGAGCCTCCACTCCCATTTCCTTCACATCCAGAGGGAAGCGTCTTTTTCTCCAGTGGAGCAGCACTGACATCCAGTGGTTGGCAAACCAAATACCAAGGAATTATAAATAAATCTGTTTTTTTCTTGTAATTGAAGGTGATTTTTCCTGTACTAGTTTGAGCCACCAGAAAAAGAAGGTGAAAAGGCTGAATGTCCAGATTCGTGCTTTTGATTTTAAAAGGCAGGTTCAAGTAGATTTGGGCATCCAGGGAAAAGCTGCAAGCTGTTGAAAAGTGGTTGAGGCAGACCCAAAACACAAAAAAGGCTGTGACAAAAAGGGTTTAAATACATTTCAACCTCTAGTTTCACCCTGTGGGTGCTGTCCTGCCCACATAACGGTAGCACGGTGCCCTTTCTGATGTAGCCTTCAGGCCAGCTCTGGTGATAGGCTGTGAACCAAATTACTAAACAAACTTCCTGAAAAAAAAAATAAATAAAATTTTGAATTCTTCTTGTAGGAGACATTCAGGTTGACATCACTCTTCCTGAGTCCCGTAAGGAGTTAGCGGGTTGGGCAAGAAGGAGCTGATGTGCACAGATCGGTGAAGAGCTCAGAGTTCCTCAGGCCGAACCGCGGGGAAAAGCAGCTCTGCTTCCTTTCCTCAAAGGACTCCTGGATGAATGGAAGCAACGCCTTCAGCTCAATCCAGGAGTAAAAACTTCCTGTCCCCAAATCAACACTGGTATTACTGAGCAAAACCACGGACTGACTCATCACTGGGGAGAGAATAACCCTTCTGAAAGACGCAGGAGTGAGCTAATGGGTGAGTAATGTTTCTTCTGACTAGAAGCCTGCAGACTTCAGATGTGAGTTAGTCCTCCTCCCTTTCTCCATCTCTGGGAAGTAACAGCACTGCTGGAGACTGTGCCACACCCCCATTCCTGGCCCTCAATCAATCACACAGTTGTGCACCAGCGCTGGAAGAAGAGGAGTCGTTTTATAGGGGATCTCCTTTGCACAAGAAGCTGGACATCTAGGGTGGAACGTTCCTCAATTCCCTTTGCACAAGAAGCTGGACATCTAGGTTGGAACGTTTCCCAATCTCCTTTGCACATGAAGCTGGACATCTAGGTTGGAACATTCCTCAGCTTGGGGAAATTTCTGCTCCTACAGTCTTGTGCTCTGTTCATTGGCTTGCTCTTCCTGATTGGCGTCCCTTGGCCCCACAAACATGATGATGATGGGTACAAGCACCAACTGGATGACTCTACAGCCTCCCTTTTAGCAACCACCACCGTTGCAGATGGAGGCTCGAAATTCCTCAGGCAAAAAAAAAACCGAACAGGTTAGAGGCTCCTTCTCCTGGAAGATACCAAGATTAACTGGACAACTAAATATTTACTAAGAGAATATATTAAATTTATGTCGTATGCCCGGAGTAAAAACACCATCCATTTATAAGGCGCAGCCAAAATTCATTTGCCTTATTTCACAAGCTGAGGAATTGTTTACAATAAAGATTTCCGGGTTTTTTGACTTGAGCCTAGCGCCAAAAAATTTTCTGTTTTGATTATTTTCCAGTTTGATATTTTTAATAGTTTGATATTTTTAATATTTAATTATTTTAATAGCACTTGGACCAATGGGTCCAGGCCATCACCATTAAGCTCTGATAGGAAAAATATCTTTACTAACAGCTTTGCTTTACTAGCACATAGCTCTATGTTCTTAAGTAAAGTCTGTATTTTTGGCAAGAGTTCCCTCCTCTGCTTGTACTAAAAATAACAAAAAAATCCAAAACAAACGCCCTTCAATGTATGATTTTTAAAAACAAGCCAGTTCTCCCTCCCTTTTCATTTGTTTGATAAAATGTCGTGAGCTGTAAAAACAATTGTCCAAAATGACATTTCTGTACAAGGAACATTGTATTGAGCAAGGAAAAGGCACTGTTTCAGGCTTTTCAGCAAAAGCTTATGGTCAGTCGTTCTGTTTGAAGTAAAAAGTGACCTGTGGCAACAGATCCAATTATTCCAGTATAAATTTGTACGGCCAAGGGGGCATGCCCTGTAACAGCAACAACGTCATTAAAAAGAAGTAGTCAAGCTGGATAATCTGCAAACGGAAAAAAACATTAAATAATTAAAATATTTATTTTGCCACGATCAGACTGACAGATGTGTGTGGGTGATGCAGCTGAAATTCTGGCTCAGGCTGGTGAGCAGACAGCAGTTATTTAGCGACATATAAAAAGGAAATAATAATCTCGTCAGATTAATTTGTCACATGCCATAAACCTCCACAAAGAGTCACCGTGCTTCCTCGCCCGCTCAAACTACTCAGGATAAAATGCCTGCAACATTTGTTAAAAAAATTTTCAAAATTCAAAAATTCTCAGCAAATAATATACCAATGGAAACGACAGATGTGGATGGGAGTCCTCTACGGTGAACATGAACTTCCTAATGGAAAACCTGCATTGCTTTGAGGTTTTGTGATAAAAAAACTCCAAAGGCATTGTAGAGGTATATTTTTGTTGTTGTTTAGAAATGCTGAATACAGATTCTTTGGAACAACTCACATGGCTTCAGTCTTCTGCAACCGGGTGCAGCTCTTGAAATGAGCCTCTTCCCAGAGCTTTGGCCATCAGGCAATTTTTTCTCCCTTCTGGACTCTTTCAGAGAGAGAAACCATTATTGAAATGTTTCCTCACATCTGCCATGAGAAGTTCACGATTTCAGACGTTACAACTCTGCCACAAAGGGCCCAGGAATGGCTTCTTTGAGGATGATCTCCCCAAAACATAGGAACGGCCTGGATCAGAGACTGGTGTAGAGCAGCATGTTTTGAATTCATTAGTACTCGGTGAAAGTTTTGGATTTAAGTTTAAATTTATATCCAGGAAGGACTGCCTTCTCCAAAAAGAACCAGATTACTAAAGCTTAAACGTGCCAGGATCTTTGAGGGTGAGGCCAAGAAGAAATCATCGCTACAAGCACAGAGAAGGATCAGCGTAGGAGGAACTGGAGCCCCTGAGAGGACAGAGGACACAGGCAGGAGACTTTTCCCGCCTCCTGAGACACTGCCACATAAACCGGGCTTCAGAGGCTGCTGTTGGCACCAAATGCCACAAGAGGTGTCCTACTACCACCTCCACCTCTTTGTGGAAAGGGAAACTATAAAGAAGTGAGTTAGCTTCTTGAAAAGATAAGCAAAGGGTAAAATCATAGAATGGGTTGGGTTGGAAGGGACAATAAGATCATCTAGTGGCAACCCCTATGCCATGAGCAGGGACTCCTCCCACCAGAGCAGGTGGCTTTTCTGCTTTCAGGTATCATGGAGCTTTTGGAAAGATACCACAGCAGAAGCTCAGAGTGTTTCATGATAAAAAAAAGTCTAGAGAGAAACCAGGGAAAGCAAAAAGCAGATGCTGTCAGCAGTAAGACAGACGTTCTTTAAATGCCCAGGGTGGTGTTCAAACAAGGAGCACAGAAACGAGCACTAATTCAGGCAAACCGCATGTAAATAATGAGATCGTTTCTAAAAAAAAAAAAAAAAAAAAAAAAAATTTTTTAAAAAAAAAAAAAAAAAAAAAAAAAATAATTGAGCCACAGCTCACTGAAGTATAAAAGCTGCTATTTTTTTTTTTTTCCCCAAACAAGTAGGATGCCTGCCAGAAAGTCTGTTGGGCTGAGAGATGATCAAAATGAAAAGAGACCACTTTAGAAGCAGGAAAGCTAAATTAAGAATTTCCGCTGAACTCTTAGCACTGCCCAACACCAGATATTCAGGGAAGAGAACAAAAAAAAAGGGGCAAACACACAGCGACGCTTCCCATTAAATGCTCCTTCAGCTACCTAAAGCTCAGGGATCTTGAACAGGTACTTGCACGACAGCTCCGACTGGATTTTTCTGCCATAAATAACCTGATTGCCTTCAAAAAGGTTTTTTATAAAGCCAGGATTTCCAAAAGAATGCAACGCAAGCCGATAAACTACTGTGGTGTGTAACTGCTGCCGACACCGGCCCTGTTACCAAACAGAGGAAACCACCACACCAATTTTTAGAAAAGGGCCCTGGGGAGCTCAAGAATTGCAGAGCACCAAGTCTGATGTGGGTTTGGAAAAGAAGCTAGTAATAAATAACAAAAGCAGCAAACCATAGACACAGCCATGCCGCAGAAAATACAGAAATTTTGGAAGAATTTTTTGAAGAAAGCAAAAAATACGTGGACATGGGCAAACCTATTAATAAAGTCACTGAAAAGTCTTGGATGAGGTTCTTCAAGTTTTTCATCAAAGTGTGGCAGAGTAAAATGGGAGAACTCTTAAATTAATAACTGATGAAGTGTAAAAACTGTCTACTCATCCCAATTTTTTAAGAGAGTCTGTGCCTGTAGCAGCCTAAGTGTCTGTGCTGTTTCTCTCCTCTTCCAGGTCGTAATTGAACAATAATAATAATTAAAAAAAAAAAGTTCTTGGTAGTTGCAAATCAAATGACTATAAACAGCTGCAGAATAACTCTAGGACATTATGGAGGAATTGAGCCAACAGGAGAGCTCGTTACAAGTGCAAATTAAAGTTTATGGAGTGTCAGGCCATTCTTGGTGTGTCTACTCAGCTTGGCATTACCACTGGAAAAAAAACCAACACAATCTTGGAGTCAAATGTGGATAACTCTTAATGAAAGGGCAAACAGAAAGATACGAAGAATAAAGAAAGAATTGTGGAGCCTCCTCCCTGGAAGTGTTGGAGCCCAGGCTGGACGAGGCTCTGGGCAACCTGTTCTGGTGGGAGGTGGCCCTGCCCATGGCAGGGGGGTTGGAATGAGATGACCTTTAAGGTCTCTTCCAACTCAAGCCATTCCATGATGGAATATGAAACATTTTATGGTAGCTTGATGTAGAGACATCTTGGATATTCTGGGGTGAGAGGTTAAACATCATGTTCTTCCACCTGGGCAAAGTCACTAACTCAGGATGTCATTAATTCCAAGAGTGTAAATGCATTGAAAAGACAAGTCTGTGCACAGAAAAAGGTCTATGAAGCATGATAATCCTCTTTTAATTTTTGGCTCAATCGCCTCACTGGTCGCCAGGAATGAAATTGAGCCCATTCTTGGATGTTTTTCTCCCAAATATATCTTATTGGCCAGAGCTAGAGATAAAGTGATCACGGAAAATGATCTCTGGTGAGACCCAGCATAGCTGAAATTTTAAAAATTTCCTTTTTATTTTAAAATACTCTGGACAAGTGGCTTGTTATGCTGGAAAACCAACTCAGAAGTGGGCTATGGGAAAGCTGGGGAAGGACTTTTGAGAAGGGCCTGTGGGGATAGGACAAGGGGCAATGGCTTGAAACTAGAGCAGGGGAGAGTTAGATTGGACATGAGGAAGAAGTTCTTTCCTCTGAGGGTGGGGAGACCCTGGAAGGGGTTGCCCAGAGAAGCTGTGCAGCCTCCTCCCTGGAAGTGTTAAAGGCCAGGCTGGAGGAGGCTCTGAGCAACCTGCTCTGGTGGGAGGTGTCCCTGCCCATGGCAGGGGGTTGGAACTGGATGAGCTGGAAGGTCCCTTCCAACTCAAGCCACTCTAGGATCAACCAACCTTACCCTGCTTCCCCTCTCTTCTGCCATTCCCAGGAGACACTGAGAAGCTGTAAATCTTGAACCTACTTAGGGCAGTTGCAAGCACCTCTAGTACTCAATAAATCATGTATTTGATATCAAGTTGTCTAAAAGACACCTTTTGTTCACGTTGTTTTTCATGCTCTTTTGTTTGCTTGCTTACTAAATAATAAAAGCTAACTGTGATTTGAGCTGCTGGCCTTGACCTCTCTGGAAGACTTACAGATAGTAAGGAGGAAACTTTCTAAAATTCCTCTTGTCTGCTCTCATCAGTCACGTGGTTGCCCCTCCTATTTTTCAAAGGATGCCAGGCATTCAGCAGTTCTTCAGGAATTTCTGTCTATTGCTTCCCTTCAGAACAGCAGTAAAGACAAACTTTGACTTTCTGCCAAAAGCACTTTGGGAACCTATAGGTGTGGAATCTTTTGGCAGATACCTACACTCTCTGATGGCCTCCACCTTGGGGAAGAACTTGAGGGAGTCCCTGAGCGCTACTGGCCTCTCTCTCTAGCAAAGGCAGGGCTCAAGTGAGCTTTGCCAACAAGGACTCTTGGCATCAGCTTCCCTCTGCTCAGGTCATCACAATACTCGACTGAGAAATGTTTTTTTTTCTCTCTGAGTTTCTTTAGTCCTGTTGCCTCCTAGAAAAGGGGCTGCCAACACCCCAACAGAAGCAGCGGCGGCTCGGGAATAAGCTCCTAAAAGGCAACGCCAACTCAAGCAGGTTCCCCAGATTGTTTCTTTCCTTCAGAAAACTCTGAAAGCAAAGAAAGAAAAACGTCAACCCCAGGACAGCCAATGCTTCCTCACCGCTGGAAGCTGTCAGGTCTTCTCCTTCGACTCCTAGCAAGCGGAAACCTTTAGTAAGTCACTGGAGGAACTCAGCACAAAGCAAGGGAGACACCGTACTCTCTGGACTTCATTTGCTTCCCATGAGCAGGTACCTCATTTCATGCCTAAATTCATATACTTTCCCCCCTAAATGCAAAAAACCCACACCAAAACCAAACTCAACCCCCCCTTATCAATCAATCAGTTGATTTTTAACAAGGAAAATTATATCAAATGAAGATTAGTCTGAAAGCAACTTTGGCTCCAGCAGACACTCAAGATCAGAAGAGACGAGCTAAACCTTGGAGTAATAATTGAGCAAATGTTAGTAACTTCCCAGGACTGCCCCACGCCAAAGCAGACACCCTCCCAGAAGGTAAAAAATGGTTTTTTTTGTGACATCGTTTCCTTCTTTATGACAAATGTGGTAAGAAATTGTTGTTAGAAAATTACCCTTCCATTAACGCCCAACACCACTATGGTAAAGCTATATTTTTGGTAATGAAGGTAATCAAGCAGAGTTACTTAAAGGGAGCAGTATTTCTTTGTTTCTGTTCTCTCTTTTTACTTAGTTTTAATTTTTAAAGCACTAGGGTGTGACCGAACCTGAATAAACTAAATAGTACAGGAAATAATGAAGAAAATAATGAAGAAAATAGTATTTTCTTAAAGAAGTTGTATGGATTGAGAAAAGATACGACAAGGAAGACCGTGGCTGGACCTGGAATATGCAAATACATACAATGAGACTCCAAACCAGATGACTTCAGAGATAAAGCAATATAGAGATTAAATATTCATGAAAGGAACCACTGCAACAGTATTAAGAATAATATATGGAAATATTTTGTAGAGTGCAGCATTCTTGCCTGTCAGGACAAGAAGCCTGAAGTACTTGGCCTGATTAATAATATTCTTTTAAGCACCAATTAAGCCCTATGGAAAGAAAAATCATTAAATCCCATAAAAGCAGAACGAAAAAGAAAAGAATAAGTTTGCTTACTCTTCTTGACGCAAGTCGTTCACGCTCCGATCTAGCGAGATCATGTCACTTGCCACCATGTTAAAGCCAAACTCTTTAATGCTGGCTTGGATGGATTCTTTGTAATCTGGTCCTAAAACATATGGCTTGGCTTCCTCTCCAGGGCCACCGACGACTCCGTGAGGTTCGGGTTCTTTGGGTTCAAAATTACCAAGGACTCCGGGTCGTAAAACGGGATCTCGGTAGACGAACGTCTGAGGTTTAAATGTCAGATATTGCCTCTGGATGACGTTTGGCTGCTTGTTTTCACCGCCACCGTGATGATTGAGTTCGTTTTTGGCCTTATTTTTCCTTCGAATGGATTCCAAGTCCACTTCCACCCCTTCAACGTGAGGCCAAGGTACCACGGGTTTGAACTTCTCGTTTCCTAGGCCGTGGTCTCCTCTGTTTGGCATCAGTCTGTTGGCTTCTTTGTCATCCTAGACAGACACACAGAGAGAAACAGGAGGAGATGATATAAATGGATGACCTTTAGGTATTTAAAGCCAGCGCTCTAACACATTTGAGACTTGGCACCAAATATATGTTGAGCAAGAAGCGAGAAGTCTCTGTGTGAAGGGGCTCAGTGATTGAACTGCTGGACACCACCACCAGCCCTTGCCCACACCGACCCGGGAAAGCAGTGCTGAGGCTGATGGGAGGTGCCACAAGCTCTGGTACTCTCCCATATCCTTGTCTGGAACAACATTCCCATCTTACAGCGCTCCTCCCTGCCTCCTCAGCAAGAGATCTGAAGTTCTCACTGAGAAGAAAGGCTGGGATTTGGATAAATGGCTTCGTATTTTCAGTGTGGTGAGGCTAGAACAAGGGTGGGTGAATTTGGAAGAAACTGAGCAGACAGGGTCTGGAAATGTCTGAGTGTGAAGTCTTCAGAATATAACAGCTCTACTCATCAACACCCCCCAAAACATCCAGCCACTGCTTTTTCCAACACTCCTGTCCAAGAGGACAGCAGGGAAACAGTGCTGGAAGTTCCGGTTTCCTGCTAAAGTGGTCTATTTAGAAACAAGACAGATGTTAGATCACACCAATGCCTGCAATGAACAACGCATGCATTTTAGCAATGGCTCACTCTATACACAAGTGCAGAATCAAAAAAGTCAAGATGAGAAGGATGTCACCTATTCAAACCCGCTGGAGGCAGGCACAGCTTCACAGTTAGAACCATGAGAGAATCCCAGAATGGCTTGAGTTGGGAGGGACCTTCCAGCTCATCCAGTTCCAACCCCCTGCCATGGGCAGGGCCACCTCCCACCAGAGCAGGTTGCTCAGAGCCTCCTCCAGCCTGGTCTTCAACACTTCCAGGGAGGAGGCTGCACAGCTCCTCTGGGCAACCCCTGCCAGGGTCTCTCCACCCTCAGAGGAAAGAACTTCTTCCCAATGTCTGATCTAAATCTCCCCTGCTCTAGTTTCAAACCATTGCCCCTTGTCCTGTCCCCACAGGCCCTTATCAAAAGTCCCTCCCCAGGTTTCCTGTAGCCCCTTCAGATCCTGGAGGCCACTAGAAGGCCTCCCTGGAGCCTTCTCTTCTCCAGGCTGAACAGACCCCACTCCCCCAGCCTTTGCTACCCTCTCTGCTGGGCTGAGCAGCACAGGAGAAGAAACTAAGCACCGAGCTCCAGCTGCAGGCTTGTTAATGCTCTGTGTTGGGAAACAAACCACATCCCTTCGCTTGGTGGCTCAGCTCTTCTTCACGTAACCCAAGATGCGCTTTGCCTTCACCGCGGCAAGGGCCCAACGCTGACTTATGCCCGTGATGAAGAAACCACACAAATCCATTACGGCGTTTTCTGAATGGAGAGTTCTGCGTAATAAAACTTCGGAAAACTCCAGCATAAAGTATGTCCAGGTTAACAGGGTCACACTGGGAGTCAGACTGGCTCCCATGCAAAAGAGTAAGAGATTATTCAGGAAGCTTTCTGACCCTCCTGCTTGTTCTGGTTTCAACAAAATGCAGAAGTGATACCTCACGCTGTTCTTCCAACACTGTTTTTGGAGGAACCCAAAAGGCAGCAGGAAAAAGCGAAGGATAAGGGCACATGAAAAGGCACATTTTGCAAAGAGGTAAAAATCTGCCATGGATCTAAATAAAGCCCTGAGAGGATTTTTGAGGAGAGCACCGTCTCACACTTACCCTAGAAATCCAAAGGAGGGCTTTGCCACTTGGCTATCAGTAGAGACGAGCACTCAGCTCTTACCAACTCGCGTTTAATTCCTGCTCCGAGTGTGGAGGCAGCTATAAAATCCCAGAAAATGGTGGGAATCATCAGCAAGAATGCTTAATGAGAGCACCGGAGAGGGAAATACTAGGGAGAGTCCAAGGGAGGCTACGAGGATGTTGAACATCTCTGCTGAGGAAAGGCTGAGAGCCCTGGGGCTGCTTAGGCTGGAGGAGAGAAGCCTGAGAGGGGATCTGATTCCTGGGGTCAAGTGGAAGGGGCCAGGCTCTTGTCAGTGGTGCCCTGGGACAGGACGAGGGGCAATGGGCACAAACTGGAACCCAGGAGGTTCCACCTCAACAGGAGGAGAAACTTCTTTGGTGGGAGGGTGATGGAGCCTGGCCCAGGCTGCCCAGAGAGGTGGTGGAGTCTCCTTCTCTGGAGACTTTCCAACCCCCCTGGATCTGTTGCTGTGTGGCCTGCCCTGGGGGATCCTGCTCTGGCAGGGGGGTTGAACTCCATGATCCCCAGAGGTCCCGTCCAACCCCTACCATTTTTACTTTATTTGCATTTTTACAAATCAAACCAAATGCAAAACAAAACAAAAAAAAACAATACAAAATCAACAAAACCAAATAAGAAAGGAACCAGCGGTTATTAAGCGTGTGGTGCAGAACTGCAGTTCCTGGTAGTTTTTTGTTTCTCCAGAGATAACCGAGACAAACTTTTTCCAAATACTGTCTGGAAAAAAAACCAAAAAGCCAAGTCAAACCACAATCAAAGAATTGTTTTGGTCATCATATAAACCACAGTGCCTTAGTTAGCAACCTCTAGAGCTGCTTGTCTTTTATGAATTCTAACTCCTCACCTCCTATTTTATTTTTTTTCCAATGATTTAATGAAATACCAAAAAACTAGAAATATTTTTAATCCTTGTGCCTCAGTGCTTACAAGTTTGGCTCAGCTAAAAATGAAGCCTCACACCTCTAAAAGATTCATACAACTGGGACAGGCAAACTGGGAGGCACCCGGATTAAAAAAACCAAACCAACAACATAAAATCCAAAACACACAACCTTTCCAAAGTGGAAAAACAAGACAGTCTTTAACATGACTCGAAAAACTTTGGAAGAGCCAAATTAATGACAGAAAAAAGTGAAGGGAGTGCCTGAAAGAAAAGAGCATGACATAAATTCAACTTCTAAGTTGCCCAAAAATGAGGGGAAAAGCAGCAAATGACCTGTGAATTCTTTCACATCTGAAGACAACAACAAAAATCTGATTATATCTTTATAAAGGACACATGGTAAGCTGTTCACATACAGTAATGTAGAAAAAAAAAAGGGGGTTAATTAGAAATTTTTTTTAAACACATATTTCATATTTGTTTTTTAATACTGGGTCAGCTTTTCTGGCTCCAGTTCAGTTCATGCTTGTTTATTTTTTTTTAAAATGTTCTTCTCGCTCCTTAGGGGATTCTGCCTGAGTCACTGCGATGGGTGTTTCAGGAACAGCCAGATGATATAAATACAGTCAATCCCTGTCTTGTATAAAAACAAAAAAACAAAAAGAAAAAACAACAAAGGGAGATATTTCGTAGATATTTTCTTTATTTGCACATCAGGTTCTTTGTTTTTGCAAGAGAGGAATCCAATCAAAAGTATAGGGAACGTAACTGTATCCCCTTGGAAACGCATTTCTAAATTATAGGAAAGGAAAAACTGGGAGAGGTCTTCATAGAGCCAAAAGATTGAGTCAGTAGTTGGTAGGAGGGTTGGAGTTGGAGCTGGTAACCAAAAAAATAGTTGCATAATCTGCTTTTCTCAGCCAATCACTTCCAGACTGGCAACTCCCTACAACTCTCTATGAAATAATGTCTGAAGTACAAATTGATGTTAAAAAAAGTGGATTTGCTTCGTTTCTAACGCGCAAGATGCTCATCCGGATGAGATGTCGCTCATTCAAAGCAACATCCATAAAAGCAACTTACTCATCTAGGCAAAACCCAGCGATACACAAAACAAATGAAAAAGGGAGTAATTAAGTCGAATCCAGTAGTGTTCTCATTACCCAAAGACACAAAAGGAATTAAAATAAACCCCTTACACTCTCAGAATATTCATGCTCAGCTGATTAAAGACGCACACCAAGTGTTGCAATAATCTGGTGCTCCTCAGGAAATAAATCAAATCTAAAAACTAATACACTTTAATATGTTAGTAACTTAGGAGGCCAATCCCTACCCAGGGATTGTTCTGTTTTCTCTGCTCCAGCTCTAGAGCCTCTTCCTATAAGAAAGAAAAAAAGGAAGAGGGAAAAACAACCCTGAACACATAGTGTATTTTGGTTTGCTTTGAATCATTACGTGTTGATCACCTCATGTTTTAGAACAGATTCAGAATTGCCAGTGGCAAACACACTCAATATGCCAAAGATACCCAATATCTCATTATTTCTTCCCTTCTAACAGGGAAAGGAGAATGGGTCAGACCTGCTGATCCACCCAACAGCCCGTGAGGGGTCTCCTCTCAGCGAGGCGTTGGTAGAGGACCAAGTTTCTTCTCTTGATGAGGTGGGACCCGTGTTGCTAGCTTCTGAGAAGACCTGAGTTGCCCATCCAAAGCGGAGTGAGGTGCAGATGTTCTTCTGGCTTCTCGGAAGCAGCACTGGGTTGCCAGGTCTTCGTTTCACCCCAGAACTCACTCGGTCGTGCTGAGCCTTAGGATTTGAACGGTCCATCGCAAACCTCCACGTCTGCCCTGTACTTTGGTCAGATAAGCAAGGTGCTCAGCTCCCTGCCTCACAAAAGCCTGGTGCCAGATAAGCACATTCTTACTCAAGCCTGAACTCAGCGACTCTTGGTCACTCTGTATTTTCACCCAGCGAGTTCTCCACACTTAGCCAAGCTCAATTCCCTTCATCAAAAGCAGAAACTACCAAGAGATGCTTCGTGCCAGGCCCACTCTCTTACTGAGCCTCAAAACTTGCAGACTTCTCAGTCTCCCTCACCTTCAGTGACATTTAAGGGTACAAAAAAGGACAGTGAGAACATGGACAGTACTCAACCCATCTCACCTTCCTTGTTGCCTGAGATTCAACTTTTACTCAGCTTTTCCACATCCCACCCTTCCATTCCCGGTACTGTCACTGCTTCTTGACCCATCTGTAGTTCATTGGTCAAATATTCTGCACTAAAGAAGTCCTGCCAGAGAGCCACTTCACTCAAAGCCTCCAGTTAAGAGATGCCTGAGAACTTGGAGGTGGTAACCATAAGTAACGTGCCTCTCTTTGTGGCTCTGGAGAGCACGTGTGAGCTGGGATAGTAATTACAGAGAAAGGCTCAGATAAACATCTGAATAAACAGATGTTACAGAAATCTCTGCTTAACTTAAAGCTGGTTCTAAAGTAGGTAAAATAGCCTCTTCTCTTCAAGATTTAATCATTTTCGAGGAACACAAATACTCTCAAACTGAATCATAAATAAAGCTGCTGTTACTACCCAAGGTGATGTTGTATTTTACTCTCTCCCCAGTTCTAGAAATAGAAAAATGTTGGCACTCGTAGCCTGTGCAGTAAAAAAAAAACCAACAAACCAACAAACCACCTTTGTGGCTGCTTGCTGCAGAATATGGAGAAGTTGTGAGAGGTCCCTGGATAAGACAGAAGTACGATCCAGAGCCTCCTAGGTCCAGTCCTTCCAGAGAGCACCCCAAAGAGGTTCTGTATGAGACTGATTCTCGTCGCTACCTTCCAACGTTAAATGGAGCCTCTGACCTTCCTAGTTGAGTCACTGCTCCTTCCAATGTTCCCTCTCGCTCCAGGAATATCCTTCATCCTGTGGATGTGTTTGAAGGAGATCTTCAAAAAGAACTCAGGTGTATTCACACGGACATCAGATGGACTTCTAAGATGTCTTCTGTCCACCTTCATTTCCTTCCCTGAAAGAAGGATTATTCTTTTTTTTTTTTCCTGTCTAGTAGAGTTACACAGTGGACTATGTCCACTAAAATCAATCCCCTTTTAGGAACGTTGTTGTAGACTGAAGGAAGAGACAGATGAAGCTGTTGCTTCTGGACTCAATCAAAATTCAAATAACCAAATTTTAAGCTGTAGAGATAAGCAGGTTGAAAAAAAAACAACGCACATGCTTGGAATTTAAGAAGGAAGACAGCAAAGAATTACAGTTTATAATGTCTAACTTTGCTATTGAAAATATCCAGCTTCTATTATTTTTCCCTCCAAAGGGAAAAAGCCTCAGAAAGAACCCCAAACTACCATCAATCCTCCTGCTCTCAGCAGCTGAGGACAGTTTTTCTGGCCCTCCAGGCATCAGCTCTGAACCCCTCACTGGTTAAAGCCTGCAGAGGAACTTCATCTTTGTTTCCTCAATCATCTGAGACTGACGGATATTTTAAAATCCTGCATCTGTTTTCTATACCTCAGCGAGTAACTGACATTTACAATTTCAGAAATCCACCACTGACGGACGCATTTGATGAAGGGCTGCGGGTTTCTGTGCTCTGTCTTGTCTGCCTCACTTGTTAAAGACATCGGCATCCATCTCATTTCACATTTCTTGCTCCTCAGAAGCAAACTGCATGATTAGATTTTCATTTCTCTTGAAATATTGTTACCATTCTCCAGCTTTACAACAGCCTATTGCTGTCACAACTTGATCAACCCGACCGATTTTGAAAGCTTCTTCAGAGTGCGAGTCAGCTGAAGGCAAAAGCTGCACTGGATGGAAATTACACATCCAGGCTACAGCCTGTTTCTGAAAGGTTCAGCTGAACTCCCGGAAGATTTCAGAAATCCAGAGTATTCCTGTAATTACTTTGTGTGCAGCTTAACGAGGTAAGTGAAGGGAAGTCACTTGTTCTGATCAATGATGTTCTCCGGCACATCCATCCTTGACCCGTCATTCNCCTCACAACAGAGGTGCTCCAGCCCTCAGATCACCTTTGTGGCCTCCTCTGGACCCTCTCCCACAGATCCATGTCCTTCTTGTGTTGGGGGCTCCAGAGCCGGACACAGGGCTCCAGGTGGGGTCTCAAAAAAAGAATCTGTGTGGTATTTGCCAGTAAGTGAGTTATATTCTACTGAACACCCCACAAAACACAGAAAACCCCTCACCATCCCACTCGAGCATGTCCTGAAGGGCCTCATCTCCACATTTTTTTGAACACCTCTAGAGATGGTGACTCCACTGCCTCCTCCCCGGGCAGCCCGTTCCAGCGCCTGACGACTCCTTCAGCAAAGAAATTCTTCCTCATATCTCATCTACACCTCCCCTGGTGCAACTTCAGGCCATTTCCTCTGGTCCTGTTGTTATTTACTTGGCATCCCTAAGACTGTTTAAATCCATTACTTGTGTGCTTTGGAATACAGCGGAGAGGCAAGGGCTGGGCCTTTAAATCAAAACAACCCAACTCTACTAAAAAACAAAAAACCAATCCATTTAAAAAAAAAAAAAAAATCAGTGTTTTTTTTTTTTTACAATTATTTTTCCTATGTGAAAATATTCTCGCTGGGGAATATTTTAAGGCATCAGAATCAAGATCGTTTCATTAAAGTATTCAAAAATATTTTTATAGCGTTGATCTAAAAAGGATAACGAATTCTGCGTGTGACATGATGCTTTTGGTAACATGAAGTAGCACATGATGGTGTTTAGAGAAATCAAATTAACAGAGAAAATTTCTGCCCACTCTTCGAAATGAACCATTCCTGAAAATCAAGATTGCTGGGACGAGACCACAACCTGTATTTTGACAAGTTCTCAATACACAGTAAATTCCTGCAAGGCTAAAAGCTGTTCACAAACCTGTTCAAGCTGCCTCTCCGCAGCGATTCTAACTGGCCAAGTCGAGCCCTGAGAACTTTGGTGCTTAGTGTTTAAAGCCAAGAAGAGTTCTTTAGTAAGAGATACGAATGGTAGAGTTTAAAATTAAACAGCAGGGTTTTTTCCCCATAAAAACCTTAGCATTTTATACCCTGTGGCAAACCTGTTGGAAGATAGACTGGCCAAGCTATTACTGAGGATAAAGTGAAGAGAAGTAGGCTGATCATTTATTCTTCTTCCTTATTTCCAGGTATCTTAATATCTTACTGCAATCCAAGAAAACTCCTCTTAAGCTTCTGAACACTGGGCCATGAGAACAAGCCTAATTCACTTCCCAAAAACCCACAGAGAATGAACAAGGGGAAAAAAAAATGACCTGGAAGAAAAATAAATAAATTGAGGTGTTCATCTATCAGCTGAGGATGAGATTGGAATAAAAACCTAGAATAGCAAAGATCAAGGCACCTCATGACACTAAGAAGGACTTGTGCTGGTTGAAGTCAATCAATGATCACCATCAAATCTCCCTGGAAGAATCCAGTCATACCTTGATGCAAACATCCAGGAATGTTTAAAAAAGTGGTGTTGTTTTATTTTTATTTTTTCGCTTGTTTTTTTTTTTTTTTTTTTTAAAAAGATATTGTATTTTTTCCAG
>VWZK01005480.1:0-11063 GCA_013396935.1 Baryphthengus martii | reverse complement strand
CCCGGGGTGGGTGGGGGGAGCGACTCGGCCCGGGCCCGGCTGCGGTGCCGCCCCGGCCCCCGTTCCCGCCGCACCTGCTGCAGCCCGGCTGGGGCTTCACCGCCCTTCCACATCCCCCCTGGGAAATGGGAAGAGCTGGAGTGGGGTTTGGGTTTGTCTCCGCTGGGTGGGTAACTCCGCTCCGGGCACCGCTTTGTTAAAATTAAGGTGTAAACCCTCAACTTTAGTTATTTTCGTAGGAGAAGGGTAAGGCAGGCCCAGTAGGTATTTATTATATACTGGCTAGGCAGTGAAAAATCAACAGATTTTTCCTTGAGGATAGCAGAATAAGGATGAGATCACTGAGATCTTATCAACCCTTATCTCGTGTTTATTTTTGTTACTAATTTTCTGCGCTAAAAGTTAGGCATCTTATTTCCTCCTTTGAGGGAGACTCGCACACGCGCAACCAGGAGAATGCGAGCTCGCCATAAAACGATGTGAGAAAAATACCTCCACTGTGATACTTTTTGCCTTCTCTAAATGTAATACTCTGCCTTTTCTAAATGTAATACTTTTTACCTTCTCTATGTCTTCACTGCCATCCACTTGCTTTGACTTTTTGCAGTTCCAGTATCTGAGAAGATACCAGATCCAAGGATCCTGAACGTTACCTTTCAAGGATAAGCGCTAGAAACAAACCAGGATATTGCACCCTGAACAGGATCACTTTGGAAAGAAAAATAAAAAACAAAACCAACACACCTAAGTGACCTTTGTAGTTGGACACGCCTAGACACACAAGTCTTTTGTTGATTCACGTAACTCCTGCTACAACAGTGTGATTTTTTTTTTTTTTTGGTCCTCTATTTTGTAAGACCACGGTATGACACGTAGACAAAGATGCTGTTTACTGCCCAGGCAACAGCTCCAATCCTTAACGAGGGTTTGCACAGCTCTGTGACTTCCCTGGATCTCCAGAGGTGTTTTCCCTAAAGCCCACTCCTTGTTTGCGGTTGCAGCAACCACTCAAACATCCGACACGAAGGTTTATCTGACTTTCCAGGCAGATAAGAGCACCTGCACAAAGCTGGGAGGGATTGTGTTTTTTTTTTTAACCTGGGAAAGGTAGAGGGTTGAGGTACCCGGCCCTGAACAGATCCTTTGGCTGGCTGAGGAAAAGGCAGGTTGGGGGGGTCTGCAAACTGAAATTTGAAGGTGAATTCCCTCATTAGTTGTCCGAGGATGGCGATTTCTGTACTAGGCCTTTTAAAAATCCCTGCCTTTTCCCCCAAAAGAGAGGTGGTTGATGCCCACTGGGAGCACTAGGGGCCAATGGACAGGGTGGTGGTGCCAACCAGCCCCTCTTTCTTCTGGAATTGCCACCAACAGGAGCTTGGAGAAGACATCATGGTTCTGTTTCACCATTACATCTGCCTGTCCTGGTCCCTCCACAACGGGGAGAATCACGCGTTTTTTAATATTTTTCTTTTTCCTTACACACAGGCCACACACAGCCTGACCCCAGAAATACCAGGTTAATACTGACCTTGGAAGTATTATTTTCAATTTTCTCCTCATTAAGGATGTGCTGAAATTTCAAATTCTGCACTTACCAGTAAAGCACCGAAGAAGACCTGCAGAACCTATTCTCACTCTTGCTGAATTCGTAGTCAAATGCAAGTTGGCTTTGGATTGCCTCCGGTGACACGCAAGACCACTTTTAAAAAGTCTTTTATGACCTGGAAAGGAAGAGTTAAACATGAATTTTTGCTTCTCACAGTTGCAAAACACCGTATAAACCACGATGCTTTTACTACCCAAAACCAAGACACAATCCTGGCTGTTATTAGGGAGTTAATCAACCTCTGTCAGACAGATATTCTTGTCATGTAGATGTTTCTAACGGACTGGCACCTGTCATAATGTTTGTATCTCCATGTGGACGCGTCTCCCGCTTGCTGCGTGGAAATCCTACGTTCGCTTCTCCGCGTGCCTCCAAAGAAACACCGGGTGATGTTTAAAAATCATTACAAAGTCTCGCTGCTCTTGAACCGGAGACCTCTGATGACCTGGAGGTGAAGTATCCCATTACCAATCCCCTAAGCCACGAGGTTGCTTTTATTGCTGGGGATTTGGGGGATGGTGTCTGGAGCAGGGTCACCAGCGAACGTTGGAGCAGCGTCGGGATTTGGATAGGCCTCTGAACTCTCGTCCTGAATACCTGGCCGCAAGAAAGCGCTCTGCTCTGTAGGGAATGTCATGTTTGAAGGGAAATTCTGATACAGATTCTGATGAAAGTCATGCAGTATGGAATTCCATAATACACCCAGCTGCTGGAAAGACTTCACTGTACAGAAAAATGACCCGTTTTGCTCAGCTGCAGGTTTTTTTTCTGACAAAATATAGGTGTCCTTTCCAAGTCAGAGACCAACTTCTCTGACTGTGCTGAGCACAAAACATAAGTGATTTTTTTTTTTCTATGTCAACAGGTTATTTGAAATTAGCTAATGGATTGTAGACCTTAACTTTTACTTTCCCTAAAAGTTTCCAGATTTAACTACCAAGGCTTCATTTAGTGCAGGATTTTAGTACATGATCTACTCTGGACTGCGTGTAACGGCAGACTTGGTTGTGCTTGGAGTAGAGAAGAACATGCTGGAAAATGCCAACTGGCAGACAGCAAATTCCTTTCCTAAACTGATGACCCTCAACACAAGCAACACCTCTGCTCCAGCAAAAATTCCAGCTCCGTGCAGTCCTTTTTAAAACCATCGCTTCTGACCTTCCCTACTCCACTGTCAGCACTTCTATGATCACGTGCATTCAAGTGGTCATCTCTGAGCAAAGCTTGTGTCATTTTCCATGGTGCTATTTTGGATTTAAGGTGAGCTGGTGATTGACATTTATGGAAAACTAAGAGAATTAGCAGCACAGCAAACCTGCATATTGAAATCCTGGGGTGTCCAGGTGGAATCCAAGACACTCCTCCTCCTAGTTGGCATCTGGAAAGGTAGGAACTCAACGTGTGGCTGGAGGAGCCTGGCCAGATCTACCTTAAATGTACATTAAACAGGTTCAGAATCCCTTCTGGTGCTGTCATGGAGGGATTTGCAGTGAGGTTCTGGATGAATAAGGTGGTCGCTGCTTGGAATAATCCAGAAAGCCAGAATTCAGTCTAAGCCATGCCCTAAATATTCACAATCTGTGCATATTTAACTTCAGAGTTGATGAAAAGGAACTGAAGCATGGGATTTTAGATTCTCCTTAATTTCTGTGCTTGTTTTAAAAGTGTTTTAATCAAATAAATGGCTCTCGGTACCGCTTTTGAAAATTAAGCTGAGGGGGGCTTCGCCTTCCCTGATCTCCAATCTTTAGTCCCATTCCAGAGTTAATTCTCATTTATCCTTTTATTACTATTTTTTTTTAAAAGACAGAGATTTAGCAAGGCATGTCCTCCCAAAAATCAGCCTTCAGGATTTCAGGATTGTATAGCTGCTTTTGGCTGAGAGCAGTTTGCCTCCTTTGCTTTCCCTGTCACTTTTCTGAAGAACATGTTATGAAGTTCCTGTCATTACATTTAGCCCCCATTCTCCTGTCATGCCTACTCCTTTTTTTTTTTTTTGCAGTTTTCCTCCTGCAATATCACCACTAGCTCCTCTTCTCTTTTCCCACACAACAACAGCAAAGGGAGCTCATTATTTTATAATGGTTTGAATTCTACTTATATCCTGAAATCTGGAAATAAAAAAAAATATATATATATATAGTTGGCTTTTTTTTTTTTTCTTAATTTTAATTTTATTTTCAGGTGCCCTTTCTGGTATTGGGTAGCAATCAATGTTTATGAACGCTGTTGTATTATTAATGCTGCTTTTCTCTAAAGATATTTGGCTTCTTTAGGATTTGCAAGCCCTCAAAATATCCACAGTGTGATGAGTGTTGACAATCCCTGACAGATTTAGATCTCGTTAAAATAGTGGCTGGGATGGTCTGTTGTGTGGGTGTTTCATTTAAGTTTGAAGAGAATTGTAATGATTCTAAGTGTGGTTTTGCCATTTAAAAAGTCAAATGTATATTTTAAATTGCCTTTTTTTTTTTTCCTTTCCTTTTTTTTTTTCTTTAGGAAGTCTCACCTGTATTTTGAGCCAGATGTAAGCGTAGGGAGTCATATATCTCAGGTCCAGAAAATATCCTTTTCCAAGGTGTCGTATTTCTGAGCACTTCGAACAGAAATTAACTTGCATTATTTCCTGAATCTAGGGCAGAGAAGATTGAAATAGGTTGCCGGAATTTCTGTCATGCTGGAAAAAAAAACATTAAAAAAAATGGTGTAAACACCCACATTTCAGATGCTGATTTACTTTCCCAAAAAACTTTTAAAACTTGGCAAATTAATGGAGTTAATCTGGTGAAACTGTCAGTCTTGCTGATGTACTTTTCCAAAAAACTTTTAAAATACAGTAAATTAATAGAGTTAATTTGATGAAATTATGGGTCTCAACAAGATCCACAGTTCATTTGAGGTATAAAATGGAACATTTTGCAACGATAAATTAATTAATTTCCATATTTCTGTGGACTTTTGCTACTTAGTGAAAAATTGTTGATAGTCTAGCAAATAACTTGTAACTTGAGTATTATCAATTCAGTATCATACCTGCTCTATAGGCTATAAATCCTCAATAAATAATTACTGGAAAAGTCCAGTCAATAGGTTTGTAGGTGAACATTGAAATAATAGAAAATAACCTCATGGCAATCAACTGGACTCTGAGTTTCAAACTCTCTTTTCTTACCGAGCTGCTATTTGGAGAGAAATTCTTAAAATAGTAGAGTCTTTCTATTCTGTATCATCTGATACCAAGTTTGTATTGATTAGTAATTCAACGGAACGATTCCATTCTAAAATGGCATATTCTTGTGGAATTGAAGGCAATAGCAGCTTCAAGTCTGCAGACATTCGAGTCTTTTACTAAAGATAACCATAATGAAGTAGGTTTCACAAGGGCTTTAGGACAACATGCAGATGTAGCATTTTTGGAAGTTTTTCCCCCTTTTTTCAGGGCCTATGTTATATATATATCCTTACTTGATATGATTTCCAACTTGTACAATTTTAGCTCAGGTACTGGGTGGTTTTTTTTTCTTTTTATATTAAATTTTTTTTGCTGTTGTTTCTTTTTTTTTATTTGTTTGTTTTGGCTTTGCTTTTAATGTTTTCCATTCTCTTCCCAAACTGAAAGATAAACCAAATCAAAAAAAAAACAAAACCAACAAAAAACCAACCCCAAAACAAACAACTTAGGAGAAAAAATGACTAAACCTGTCAAAAAGACTTCGAAAGAAAGGTGAAGAACTGTAATAAAGTCATCATCTTGGCAAGCTGAACTCTGCTGCTTTTTAGTCACCTGTGACAAGTAATAGTGACAATGGCAGGATCTCATCCATCTTCAGCTGCTGCAGGTTTTCAGATCTCTCAGTTCACTGCCATTCAGCCCCCTTTTTCTATTGTGTAACTGCAAAGAGTTCAAAACTAGTTGGCTGAGTATGCCAATTAAACCAAAAACTTTCTAAAATTCCCAAGTGTGTGCAATTAGCAGAAAGCGGAGCTCTAGACTGTACTTTTATATTAATACTGGCTTAATTCAATCTTGGTTCTCAAGTCGTTCAATCAACTCAGGGACATCCTTTAGATTTAGAAAGTTAGTTGGAGTTTAGAGTAGAGTGGGAAAATGAGAGTTTTTTCCTTAAAAAAAAATAAATCAATCTATTTCGCTGGTTATAACTTGAAAAGCATGCTTATAGAGCAGAAGACTATTCCAATTAACATTATTTCAAATTCAAATCATTGATTTATCCTTAATGCCATTCACTGACCTTTAATGAAGGCTGCTCCTCTAAACCTTAGGCCGAAGTGAAGTTTATTCCGTTCCTCCTTTACTAACAACAACTTTGACATATTGTATGTATCTAAAAATGCTTATAGAGCAGAAGACTATTCCAGTGAACATTATTTCAAATTCAAATCACTGATTTCTCCTTAATGCCATTCACTGACCTTTAATGAAGGCTGCTCCTCTAAACCTTAGGCCGAAGTGAAGTTTATTCTGTTCCTCCTTTACTAACAACAACTTTGACATATTTATATCTATCTAAAAATGCTTATAGAGCAGAATACTATTCCAATTAACATTATTTCAAATTCAAATCATTGATTTATCCTTAATGCCATTCACTGACCTTTAATAAAGGCTGCTTCTCTAAATCTTAGGCCGAAGTGAAGTTTATTCTGTTCCTCCTTTACTATCAACAACTTTGACGTATTTGTGTATATCTAAGAATGACCACAGCATCTGTTCAATTGATTCTTTTTTCCCCTGAAGTGGTGCTTTGGGGCCAAGGAGAAGCAATAGGAAAAGTTTACATTATATTAAAGTGTGGTAATCCACGGCAGGGCTTTCGTAGGCTCTTGACTAACCGCTTGAAAAAAAACCTGGTT
Organism: Baryphthengus martii; assembly: GCA_013396935.1. Taxonomy (NCBI): domain Eukaryota; kingdom Metazoa; phylum Chordata; class Aves; order Coraciiformes; family Momotidae; genus Baryphthengus; species Baryphthengus martii. The sequence goes on along the minus strand of VWZK01005480.1, from coordinate 4,582 downwards.
GACTTCGTACTAATCTGTGAGGTAGAGAAAGCTAAAACACATCTTCAAGACATTTTAGATTGAAATGAGCAGATTTCTAAGAAGAAAACACTTTGCTTCTCTTTCAGGCTTCGTTATCCAAACACTCTCTTCTCACTTGCCCTGCTAAGCCTTTGGTGTCAGGGCTGATTAAGAGAACGAAGGAGATGGAGGCACCGTTCCTGGCAACATTGAGGTCAGCTCTGATACCCACTGGTGTGTATCTAGGCCACGTCTAACTAATCCCAGAATATTCCATCACTGCTGGATTACCTCTGTCAGCTTCTCCCATGGAAACCTGGCAGCAAAGGTATTTACCTTGGGTGAGGAATTTCCCTTTTGAAAAGGCAAATAGGAGTGTTGTTTGGTTTTGGTTTTTTTTTTTTAATCCACCATCTAACTACAGAATGTTTATGCAACAACTTATGGAGTCCTTCATATGTAAAGTATTTAGTATATATATCTAAATATATATTTAGTATTTAGTATACAAAGTATTTAGCATATAAATATTTAGTATACAGTATCTAAATATATATTTAGTATGTAAAACATTTAGTATTTATTAATTAGTACATAAAGTATTTAGCATATAGTATCTAAATATATATTTAGCATTTAGTATGCATTTAGTATATATTTAGTGTATAGTATCTAAATATATATTTAGAATTCAGTATATAAAGTATTTAATATATATTTAGTGTACAGTATCTAAATATATATTTATTATTTACTATATAAAGTATTTGGTATTTAGTATATAAATATATATTTATTTAGTATATCGAGTATTTAGTATAGAGTACATAAATATATACTTAGTATTTAGTATACAAAATATTTAGTATTTCAAGTGAATACCTTGAAATTAGTGGAACAACACCACTAATTTAAACAGAGCCAGGATTTCACCCCCAGTTGTTTTTTAGGATAAAATCTACCAGCTATGACCTTCTCAACTCTAAATTTAATGCTGGTATCAAAAAAAAAAAAAAAAAAAATCACTTTTTTTTTTTTTTTTTCCCCTAAGCCAAAAGTGAGTACAAGCTATTTAACCAAACCACGATCAGAAAATACAAGAGATCCACAAAATAAAACTGGAATTTCCCCTCACAGCCTGTGGCAGATAGATGAAGGGAAGGAGCTAAATTGTATCGGTGCCCTTGAAACTCCAGTTCACAGCCCTTCCGTGGCCATTACTAGAATTTTATAAACAGTTTTGCAAAATTGAGCAACGCCGAATTTCTCTGCAGTTAGGCAAGGTGCCGGGTGGCTCCAGCAGCACCACGTTTGCATCCTGAGGGCAAAGGATTTCAACTTATTTTTATCCAGTGCTCTCTAAACAGGCATACATCTAGTCCACACGAAGCCAGATAATTATTTTTTTTTTTATGCCTGGTGATAAAGTACGAGATGACAAGATAACTTACTCCTTGCAGAACAAGAAATACCTGTTGGAGGGTATCTATTAATACGCACTTTAAAACAAAGGCCAAGAGCAGCACAGACATTTTTGTAGTGGGTGAGAGACGGTTTTTAACCACGCCTTCAGCGTCTCAAATTTATGCCCTTACAATCTGCTTTAATTAAACATCAAAAGGATTTTTTTTTAATTTTTTTTTCACTGCGTTTGGTGCGGCACTGCTGTCAAACCCCTCATTTGAATGCTTCTCCTGATACCTACAGAATTATGTAATATTACACATGGAAATAAGATGCAGATTTCCCCCCATGCTTGTTTTCCCTTCCTATGTGAGTTGATTACTAAAGCAGGCAATACTATTCATAAATGCATCTGATAACGGTGTCCTCTCTGAACAGTCAAAGCTTTCACCAAATCCTTCCTTTCCAGCTGCTGCCCTTTTGTTAGTCTGTCATTCTTTCTCTCAAGAAAAAAAAAAAAAAAAGATCATTTTATACAGTCTAAGTTCCTCATCAGGCTCCAACCTTGATACCAGGGTTTCCAGGCTCCTGGTCAATTATCTGGGTACAGTTAAATGATTCTCTCCACTCAATTATCCACAATAACTTCCATTACCTGGGTACAATTAAATGATTCTCTCTATTCAATTATCCACAATAACCTCCACTACGAAGGGAAGAATTTCACCCTGCCCCATGGTGCATGGAGAGGACCATCGGCAGCACCAGCATCTACACTCGCTACACAGACTAAGAAAAAACCAGACCTTTTTAAAAACCTTTGATATCGAATCCTCCTTCCTACTACTTGCATAGGAGAAGCTTCTCCCCATGATCAAACAAGCCTCCAGCACTTTAGAGCGATACCAGTCTGTCACTGGTGACTCCTAAGACCTGGGAGATAAGGCAAAGCATAGGCAGATGCTTTCAGTCAATGGCTCTCACAGAATGGCAAGGGCTGGAAGGGACCTCAAATGATCGAGTCCAACCCCCTGCAAGAGCAGGATCACCTAGAGTAGATCACGCAGGAACGCNGCATTGTTGGCTCCTGGGCATCCTCTTGTCCACCAGGACTCCCAGGGCTTTTTCCCCAGGGCTGCTCTCCAACAGCTTAGCCCCCAACCTGTACTGATCCAGGGGGTTGTTCTTCCCCTGATGCAGAACTTTACATTTGCCCTTATTGAATTGCATTAAATTTCTCCCCGCCCAGCTCTCCAGCTCACGGTTGGAGCACTTCTGACGGTCAAAGTCCTCAACAAACACCTGCACCCTGCCCAAGTTTATGACTTTGAGGTTTCTCAGGTTTGCACAACAGCACGTCTTCGTTACGACGGTCCTCCTATTAAACGTGTCGACACTCAGGCTCTAAAGAAACGGTAGAAATCCAGCTGACAGATCTTCACACAGCTGTCTGAACACACCCAACTTGCCACCAAGTACAAGCTTGAGGGTTCTGGGGATGATCATCCTGATGTGTGTTGCACCCAGGTAAAAAAGATGCTGCTTTTTTTGTTTTGTTTTGTTTCGTTTCTATCGACATAATGAAGGCCCGGTGTCCATTGCTAGTTATCTCAGCTCCAAAACGCTGCCCTGTCCGATATTTTAAATGAAGTGGCACAGTTAAAGAACAGCATTATGTAAATCTTCTGTCCAGACATGCTTAGCAGCAGATGCGTCTGGTTTCCTTCATTTTCCTGTGCTGTCACGTTTCGAGGTTGATATATTATGTTAGAGGTATCCTGCTGACAGGGTTTATTTTGATGACCATGAACCTCTCAGCGCTTGTCTATCCTTCCTTCCTCAAAGCTGACAGTGCTCTGACCACGACACCGGCTCACCAAAGCAGTGAATACGAAATAAAAGAAGTCATCTTCCAAATGAGTTTGCTTCATGTCAGGAACTTTGAACTTTCAGTATTCAAAATGCAAAAAAGATCCCAGGAGCTCTGCAGGGCTGGGCAAGGGAGTACAAAGTTTGGGTACGGTCGTGTTGACCTGGTTCAGCTCTTTATTTATATATAGATATATATATTTTGGTTTTTTTTTTTGCTTTGTACGCTGTCTGTTGTGTATCTTTGTGCCATGTTTGCTCAGCGCCCAGCAGAGACTAGGCCAGTCTGTTAGTCCAGGATGCTGCACATATTTATAATCTCTTAATCCTGGAAGAAGTGGAGGCCTCAAGCACACACCCCATGTGCACACCCAACCTACATACCCGTGTGTTTCAATATATATATATATGTTTTTTTCATAAATACAAAAAGAAAACCCTCAGGAATTTCGGAAGCTGGATCTACCCTAATTAGAGTCAGGATCATTTGCATGCCAGAGCTTTCCTCAAGTTCCCCAAGTTTTATCATTTCATATCATCCTGCTTCTTTGAGGACACATTTGGAAATGAGTTTCAAACTCCTCTAAAGCAGGAATAAATGCTGTGGCAATTTTGTTGTTTTCGATAAGCCAGCTTCTGTAGCAAATCACAGCTTTCATTGCTGTTAAATTGCTTAATTCCCTAAAACCCCTGAGGTTGAAACACCTGCAGCTCTTCACTACTTTTAACTGGCTATTTCATCTCTGAAAACAGAAGAACCTTTTGTGCATCAAATGCTACACAGGGCTTTTTCTGCTTGTATTTTAATAAGTTTTTATGACTACTTTTTACCCAATCACTCTTAAGGTCCACAGGCCAGATGCTGAGTATGTAGAAATCGTACAGCTCTGAACACATCAAAGGAACTATATTCATTTGTCCTAGGATTTAGCTTCCTACTTCTAGTTTTACCAGACTTTTCTTCAGCTAATCTTGCAACCGCCTTAACCACATCCCACTGTACCCCTCTCAATCCCTTTCAATTACCTCCTTCTTAACATATAACCCCTCTGTAATTCTTTCCCTTTAAATCCTTTTAAATCCTATTTTTTTTCTTTTTTTTTTTTTTTAAAATTAGTTAATTGTTAGGAGCAATTGTAACTCTGAAATTGTACTTCTGAACGCACTGTGGTATGTTGACTCTAAGGGCTAAAGTTTCTAAGCAGCTTTCAGAATAATGAGATTTGTGTGCATGACTCCCTTGCGCCGCTTTAAAGATTTACTCTTTTGAGCGAAAAGATCTGTAATTTTTTTTTTTTATTATTTTTTT
>VWZK01005478.1:105266-125875 GCA_013396935.1 Baryphthengus martii | reverse complement strand
AAACAAACATACAAAACCCAATGCCCAAGGGAAATATTATATGGTAACATTTCAGTTCATCTCTGCATGTTAATGACATCTATAGATTGATGTTATTTATATTTCTATGGGTAAAACGTTAGAAGAAATAGTCCAAACACTAGCTAGCAAACAGATACTTTTTTTTCCTCAAATTAAGAGAAATATATTCAAATACCATCTATTGATGAAGACATTTTTTATTAATAAGACAGTTTTATATTAAAAAGCCATTAAAAGCCAGTCCTGTAAGTCTAACTGCACTTTTCTTTGAGCATATGTTCACACAGAGATTCCCAGCTGCAGATGGCCAAACCCTGTCTGAAACACCTAGATAAGAGTTCTACCCTAATTAAGTAACATTCCTCTTAATATTCTTTAAAAGAATCCTTCCTATTATCTCTGTGGAAGGGCAAGAAGTACCTTCTTATTACCTTTCTTTTTTAATTTATTTTTTCTTTTTCTGTTGTTGGTTTTGTTTGGTTTTTTTTTCATTCTGTATCCACAGGAATGTGCTACAGAAGCATGTAGATACTGTCCCTCTTTTACTTAGCCTTTGTCGCATGATTAAGACATCACACGAAAACCTTTTTCTCTTTCTCTGCTCTCTTTGGGGTGAACTCTTGAACTCTCCTAAAGTTGCCGATAATGTGTGAAAATCAACAGCTGTAGGATTCCTGCTGTTTAGCCTTACACAGGTATTTGTCACAAGATAAAATACAATAGCCCTCAAAGGCCCTTGACTTTCCTCCAAGAAGTATTTCCTCCTTAATTCACTGCATTTGTTAAACATGATGTTTTTATATTGTTTCCCTACTGTCAAAGGGCAACTTTAGGACAGCTGGGAAGGACAAAAAAGTTTCATTTCTACTGCCACAGAATGATTTTCTCAGCAATTTGTCTGCTTAAATATTCACACAGATTTCAAAATTATCTCAGAGGGAGAGCTGGGAGAGAGAGTAGGAGCTGGAGATTTACTGGTCTGTAACTACTATAGACCAAAAACTGAACTCCCAGCAAAAACTGAAGAGAGAAGGTGGCAACACCTGGCCTCTCAGTCACTTCCTAACTGTGAGAGTAGCATATTTTTATGAAGTCCATCTGGCAAAATGTCAACATTATTCTGATAATGCTCATGGTTTTCTCCCATCATGTATCTCTGTAGCAAATAAATTCTCCAATACACATACTGAAAGAATTCAAAGTATTCCAGACAACCTAGATGTCATATTTCAAATGTTAGATGTTCTGGACTGTCCAGTCTTTATTCTACAAACATATACACACCCTCCACCACACACACACACCTCCACACACCACACCACCTCACCTCTATTAGCTTACTTAATTTTCCAAAAAGTTTAATAATTTATTTCTTAGCGGAAGGCTTCAGAAGAAGGAACAGAAGAGTTCAATCAATATGAGGTACACAAAATATATGTTTGCACACAAATGGCTGCAAAGCCACATAATATTTTCTATTAAGAAAATTGTCTATTTAATTAATTTCTATTAAGAAAATTAAGCATTGTCACTATGTGCACATGTAAAAGACTTTTAAAAATGGAAGTTGAGGAGTTTGTTTCCACGTTTCATCAAATTTGACACTATTCTGATTATTTCAAAATTGTTTTTATCTCGGTAAGAACTTTTTATTTTCTTCTATGCCTCTAAGAACTCTGGACCAGTAGCTGGGAATTTTGAAAAGAAAAGTTCCCCTTTGGTAAAAATTAGTCACAAAGGCAGATTTTCCAAGAGAAGTGTGTGTTAAGGGAAGATTTAAGACAAGTAAAATGGTGTTTCTTTTCTAGAAGACAGTAATTCCTTCCTCCCATTCCTTATTTTCATGAGACTATAGAGTTTTAGAGTTTACCTTTTACATTGGAAACCTAATGAAAATATTTCTAATACTTGAATAGGCCATAATGATATAGCTTGGAGATTATAATTATTAACACGGAATGCCTTTTTGGTCCACTTTTTCAAATACGGGAAGGACCATGTCCATCTCCATTTTCACTTTGATTCTTGTCACAAGTCTTCTTTTGTTGTTTCTTTAATTATTATTATTACTGGTGGATTTTGTTTGGGTTTTTTTGTTTGGGTTTGTTTTTTTTTGGTTGTTTGTTTTTCCTGGTTCTCATCTTGGAGATCTCAACAGCTTTGGCAAAAATTCTCACAGAAAAAGATAGTCACAGAATAACAGCATCTTTGGAAAACCTACCTGTGTTTTGTCATAAGGACGGGATTGAAGCCAATCTGCCCACCTCATCGCCTACCCCTTTTTCTGTTTGAAGTCATAGTTTACACACACAAGAGAGAATGTTTAAGATTTTATTATCTAAAAGCTTTTGAAATTTTTATCAAAATGGTCTAGAAACTATAGCTGAATAAAATTAACATGGACATAAATACTGAATATGATCAATTAAGTATGTAGAAAAATAGAATTTTTAAGAAACTGTACAAGTCTTAAGAAGTTGCTTCCCACAGTTCAAGCAATGAAAACAACAGAACAATTTTACCAGTTTTAAATACCTCACCTGTTTCTTCATGCTGCTGCTCATCTTCTCTCTGTATTTAGCCAATTACTAAGAACCATATTGTTATGTATTTGCTTGCTCTGTATACAGTAAGCAGTGCTGTTGATCAATGTTTTTGTAGTACCCAAAAAAAACTTTCTGGCCTAGCCAGGCTGCATGACAATCTCAGAGCAAACTGAGCTCTGCTGTGTCCTTATTTGAAGCACAAAAAGGCTCTGAATGCCCTTCCTTGTGACTAGGATTTCATGCAAAGTTACTTAGTGCTGGTGTGGGAGGGTTTCCTTTTGCTAACCAAAACTTTTATTTATCTGCCACAGTACTCCAGTGTTTTGCTACTCAGACCTGTGTGTATATTCCATATGAAATATTGACATCTAGTGTCAGCAAAAAACTGCCACTGCCAGTAAGATACCCATTTATGCCGACCTCTATTACTTTGTACTACAGGTAGGAATGTTTTTTCTATATCAGAAATCATAAAGCTCCACTAAAAGCTTCTTATGCTAGCAAGACATCTGGGTTCCTTTACCTCCATTAGAATCCAAGGAAAAGACTTGAAGGAAGTGATGTCCAAGCTTTCTGATTACTTACTAAATTTCCAGGGAATGACTGAAAACACTTACTGAGTTTTGAGGAAAGGATCCAAGAAAATAACTGTTATATGCAAAACCTTTAAAAAATGTTCATTTATCAAGTTTATTCATTTTCTACGTTTCAGCTGTACATGTGATGAGTGGTTCATTCTTCCAGCTACCTGCAAAGATTCAAAGATGCACAACACATTGAAATTAATTTTTCCTTAGTTCATGTCAAAAAAAGTACTTTCACATACTTGCATTCTATTAAGCTCTTTTTCCAGACTGCCATTTGAATACAATAAATCCTTACTTTTCCTTCTTTCTCAGGCCTGCTAACCAAAATGGCATCATTCTTTCAATAAATTCATAAACTTCTATCATTAATAAAGGAAGTGAGAAGCATCTAGGAAAATCATATTTGTGTCTTCAAATGAGAAAGAACTTCCTCCATGTATGATTCACCCTAGGAAAAATATAAATCTCATTTATATGTGAAACTCAGTGAAAGAATTAGGCTTTTTGATTGGTCTTACTCTACCTAAGGGAAAGAGAGTCTAGAGTTCATGTAGAACTACTGGGATGGAACATAACATTTTTTAGTGCTATTCTTAGGAAGCAGTTATTCAGTTATTGTAATTTTTTTTCTCTCTGTTATTACTCAGCAGGATTTTGGCAACACATATTTGCTTGAGCCTGTTAGTCTAATGTTGTAAAAACATCTTAAAAATTAAGAGTGCAAGTATTTAGTGCCTTCTTGTAGCTGGAGGAATCACATAACTGGAAAACAGATGTCTGGGGTTGTTGTCAAGTGAAATGTTACTAAAATGACAGGATGTGATATCTTTCAGACACACAACATTTCTTGAAAGCCTATGTCTCCATGTAAGCATTTAAACTAATTAGATATGGAAAGAGGTTTGCTGTATATCAAACATTAAGTAGATTGCTGGCTGATCCTGACAAGAAATAACAGTGAGTTCCCACCTTTTGTTTAACTACATAGTCCTTTGTCCACCGGGAAATGGTGTATTACATGTATTTCTATAGTGAGTTCAGGATTTATCTTGGATGTGTAGGTTGTTTTTTTTCTTCCAGAATCCTGTGAGCTACTAACATAAAATATAACTCAGAGGAGGAAACTCTTCATGGAAATGATCAAGCTGGTGTTATTCTGATATTTTTCAATGAGAAAATCCATTTTAATAATTATCTGACTTGCCAGAGCAAAAGGAACAATAGCAGAAAATATTTGTGTCTTGGCATTATTACCAGGGCAGAACTTTCGTCCAACCATGCAAGTGCAGACCACAGATTTTAGGATTGCAGGGGCTGGATTTGAAAATTATTTGCTGCCTTGTTTCCTCTGCCCTCTTCCCTCTTATAGTAAAAGCATGTCCAAAACTGGCAGGAGGAGAGAATGAAGAAAGGAAGAGAGAAAGAAGAAAGGAATAGAGAAACAGCTAAGGAATGCAATAATTAGCAGGCAATTATATCAAACTTGCCAAAGACATTTGCAGATATTTTTGCTGGCAAGTAGTGTGCAGAGAGAAGCCATTAGTCACAGATTTTTTTTCTACTCAGGGCAAATACAAATATTAACAAACATGCTGATTTCAAAACCTAAGGCATAAAAAAAGAAGATTTTGAACAATGAAAAACAATGTATCATTAAAATTTGTATACAGAATACTGAAAAAAAAAAAAGGAAACAACTAGTCCTCCTTTTTAAGCAACACTTCTGAGATTCGGTAAGTATATATTGTATCATTTATAATATAATTAAAACATAGTTGGAAGATTCCTCAGAAATATATGTCATCTTATTTTCCATGTAAATATTCTTAATCTCCAAGAATTCAGCCACGCCAGTCTAATCTGTCTTTATTGCTAAAACAGGACATCGTTTTTTGCTCTTTCACAAGAAGAGGCAAAACTTTTCAATCCCCATGTAGAAAGTTATGAATTGAGGTACCTAATGAGTACATAAATACACTTTGCTATATTTCAAAGAAACAGAACCCTCCCTCATTTTTGTTGTCCTTATAGACAAAAAAATAGTCATTTATATCCTGACAGTGTCTGTCATTGTGCTACTATTTTCACTGAACTTACACAAAACAAGCTAAGTTGAAAGCCCACAGGCAACCAAAAACATAGGTAAAAGAACCAACTGGCGGTTTTAAGAATGTAACTTTGTTATACTGCAAATAGCAAGCCTGAAAACAGAAAACTCTTCAGTTGAAGGTGAGTAATCTGAGGACAGATAACCAAACGACTTCATGCCATAAGATTTGTCATGCTAACTGAGAAAGGATAACTTATGTTTGTTGGAGGTTTCAGAGTTGCTCATTTTCGCTTGTATTCTCTTGCTAGATGAAGTTCCTAGCACTGTGAAAATAGAGCCACAAAAACATCGCAAAAACAGCGACCTGAGAATAGCTGTAAAAAAGACAAAAGCTGTGTTGACCTCTCAAAAGATCTGTGTCGGCAAGATTTTCCCCCAAGCAAGTGAGGAAAGGCAGAAGTCATCAAAGCGCACACCTTTGCCTTTGGGATGACTCAGAGATATGTCGGCCTCGGGGCCTGCAGGAATCCTCCCTTCTTGACTCAAGAAACACTAAATGTGATTTCCCACGCTGGCCAAAAGAGGTTGTGCCAGGGGAGCAAGAAGGCGGAGCTATGAGGGAACAAGAGCAACCTGAGAGTTCCTCCAGCTAACTAGACTTCGAGTGATACTCACTGACTCTGTGGATGTATTAAAGCTGGTGCTGGCTGCTCTTACCCTGTGCTTCAAGTACTCCGACACTCACCCAAAACTCTCCTGCCCGTGCAAGGAACATGGAGCTGAAGGAAACCACCCGTGATCAATCAGGACGGCACAATTTGGCCTTCCAGGTAAGTGTGGTTTCCTTTGCTTTGCAGGGACGAGGAAGGACTTAAAAACAATGAACAATGCTTACTTCATTCCCTGAACACAGAAAAAGGAATTTCTACTCTCTGCCTGCAGGTATTTTACAATACTCCACATTCTTTGCGCTGATACCTTGCCAAAGTGCAAGGCTCTTCTATAAAGAGCTGGAGCACAATCGACATATTGAGGAGGAGGCTCTGGTTATTGCCTTTATCTGCTGCCTGGTATACTGGTATCTTTGAAAAGTCTTCCGACTCAGTAATATTTCATAGGATCTCACAACTAGCTCATTCACCTCTCCCATCTGCTGTATCGGTTGCTGCTTTTTCCTGAGGATAGGTAATTCACAGCTCGGTTGAACAGGATGTCATCATTCTGCAACAGACATATATCTCATCAAAGCAAAGTATATTAACAATATGAGAAAAATAATCATGTAATCACAGTGGGGCACATCTTCTTTCTTCCACGCATACAGTAAGTTCAATTGTCTTCTGCTCCCAAGAAGAGCACAGAGAGGAGGCAAAGAGCCAACCTAGAAGGTTCTGTCCATTATGCATATAAAGGAATGTTAATAGCCATTTAAAAAATGCCGTTTTCAAAAGCAGAAGCACCAAAAAACCCTGTTACTCAGCGTTGTTTTGGGTTTTTTTTGTTTGCTTGGTTGGTTTGGGTTTTTTTGGGGGGGGGCGGGGGTGGTGTTTGTTTGTTTGGGTTTTTTTTCCCCTCAGTTGCCGGCATCCCTGGGCTTTCACGGCTATTGGGAGTAAACAGAAATTAATGAACCCACCTCCAGGCCGGTTCACTGTGCTTGTTATTGAAGATACAATAGGTCAGGGAGAGACAGTGCCTCTCTATATCGCTGTGTTCGCAAAGCACCCCTTGCTCTCCCCTGCAGCCTCTGATCCTTAGGCTGCTCCTCCTGAGGTCACTTAGCAGGCAGAGTAGCACATAGTGGGTGCGACTATCAGACAACACTATTTAAACAACACAGAAAGGTCTTTGTAGATGCGAAGTGGAATATTATGTAATACCAGTGACATTCAACCGCTCTGTATATTTATTCATTGAGCTATGGAAACAGACAAGCAATAAATTGATTTGATAATCTGCCAGTCAGGGAATATTTGTGGAATGTAAGGAAGTTAGGGTCAAATCCCTACTCCAGTCAATAGTTAATAATTCATGGTAAGTAGGACAGCTTCAAGAGGAGACAGAAAGATGTCTTTTAAAACATGATAGCCCAGTGATTAGGGCATTCTCACGAGTAATCAGAGCACTATCGACACTTCTGCACTTCAGAACAGATAGACAAGCGATTTGAACTTGGGTCTCCCTCGGTTCAAGTGAATGAAATAAGAGGGGGTGTGACACTCTGGCTGCGTTTCCACATAAAATATGTGCCTAAGATAATGAAGTCATCTTCTAACGTCTATGCCTGCAAACCTGTGAAGGAGAAAAGTCTTTCCCTAGCTGCAGAAGCACTGTGCAAATGCTCTTGAATGATCTAAACTGAAAACCACCTCTTTCTCAGCAGTCTCTGTGGAGCACGGTACAGTCAGTCAGGTTAACCCTCTGCCTTACCCAGCTAGCTCACCTTGCAATGTGCAGGGAAGCCAGGTGCTTCCCTTCCTTCTATTGCAGAAGCTTGCAAGAGCCTGCCAATCCTCTCTGATTTAAATAATTTAAATGCCAAATCACAGAGACTGGCCAGCAATGAAACCCAGGGCCTAATTCAGGTTTTCCGGTTGTGTTTGTTTTGTTTTGTTTTTCCTGGAACGCATTTACACTCTTTATCTCTGACTCAACATATAAGTCACTCCCTAGAGAAAAGAAGACACAGAAGGAAACAGGTAAACCTCTGCATATAGAAAAATAAATAGAAGCCACTGGGAAGAAAATTACCTTATCCTTTTTTCCTGTTTTCTTGTATTTGAGCTTTTCTTGCACAAAGAGTGAACGTTTTTCTTCCTTCATGATGGTGTCTTCTAATATCAAGTAATTAGTATCTTTCCTAAACCAACAAATATAAAAGTGTTCTGGAAAGGGAATATTTCCATAATTTAAGCCATTTTAAGTATCAGTGGGGCATTACACTCCAAATGTGCCTTCAGATGTACCTTGGTGATTTAATGATTAACGCACAAAGACATAGGAAAAAAATAAGACAGGGACAAAGTAAACTCAGGTTAGGTAGCTTGGTTTATAAAGTAAATAAGTTAAGAAAATATCTCTCAACGTAATACAAAGCAGCTCAAGGCTAACAAGTGATGGATGAAGGATAATATCAGAGCTCTATTATGTCATGAATAACAAGCATTGTGCCTTCTGTTGTGAAAGGATTTTAATGGGATGAAGAAGTTCTGACATATAATCTGCCTTTTAACTGGTCATACAATTGGTCAAAGGGGGATAATTATTTGAGCTTCACTCAATTTCTCATTGGCTCCTGATATTTAAACCCACACATCCTACTGTACTATGGTTGGATTCTCACTGCATCACAGAAGCATAAAACTTTTGCAATTGCACTGTAGTACACCCTCCCACGTCAGTTAACCAATGTTAACTTTCCAAGAGGACATGCATCCATGCAACATGACATTATATTAGCACTATCAATTACATTATTTTTAAAAAAAAAACAAATTACAATCCTGAAAAATATCAGCTACTTCTTTCGTACACTACACAGATTCCTCTTGAGCTGTTTATAGGCATAGCAGGTCCTGCATTATTGCCTTGTAATAATGCCAGTCCCTCAGAGACCCAGAAGCAACTTTTTACCTCATTCAGAACTCAAAATGGTCTCAAAAGAAAACAGACAATAAAATCCAAGAGTACAATTCCCTTGTATCTCTTATTCTCTCTCCCTTTTTGATCTTAGGAGTATCTCAGTTACTAACAGGTGTTGTCAGAAACGAGTAAGCTTGCTGTATTGGTTTTAAGAAGATACACAGCAATATACACACTGGCAGTCTTCCTAAGCATGCTTACACCCTTCAGTGCAACGTCACCTCAACAAAACCCCAATGTAATTGTTCAGACCTACATGTTAAAGTTACCTGCTTTGGATGCTACTTTGTAGCTAGAACGATTCAGAAGATTGTCCACGTTAAGTGTTTACATGCCAACAGAATACATTCTGTATCTAGATATACAATGTCATATATAATGTATAGAAACCCTACTGTGTCTCTTGCATGCAATGTGGTTCAGTTAACATCCCTTTGATGGTACCAACTGGAGGATCATTACGGTTGGCCACAGAACTTCTGCTCAGAAATCCTGCAACGCTAACAGTAATCCTAACACTGAGATTGGATTTACCTAGCTTGTGTTTAGCCCTTATGTGAGAGGCAAGAGTTACACCTAATTAGTTCTGATGATCCAGATCTCTGATTATGACAGTTTACTCCTCAAGGAATGACAAGAGCTGGCTCATGAAAAGGAATGGTAGATGTGACCAAAAAACTTCATGACTTTTAAAAGTAACTGAGAGGTAAACATAAAATAAATACAATGAAAAGGGTAGATAACAGCTAATAAATACTAATTGCTCATTTATCTCCTATTGTCAGTGTTACAATGCATGAAGTGCCCAATACCTGTTTTGGTAGCAGAGCACATTGTGCTATTAAGAAGTCGAGTTAAGGAAGGATCCCCTTTAAGTTTCTGCCTTTTATGCATGCTACATAAGGACATTGGTACTGCCAGGTCGTATGCAGCTTTCATACTTCATTTTATTCAAACAAGCTTATAATATATCCTTAAAAATGCCATTTATTTCTATGTTTATCATCATTCTCCACAGCTTCCCAGATATTCCTCTCTGGTTGGTTTATTAAGACTATAGGTACTATTAAGAATTTACATTTCATGGGCACCGTTGTTGTAATTTCCCTTGGAAATTACACAGGCATAACTCTTCCACATATCTCCATCAGATCTAGGCAGGAAATTATGCAGTCCTTTTTGCACATCTTCAAAATGTTTTTTAAAAATTAATAAATCTAAATATGACATATTACCCAGTCTCTTACAGGAAATAGTGAAACATAATTATACCTTTATGTTCTTCTCAGGCTAAGTAAATATTCCTTGAAAACCATTTTCAGGATTCGTGTCCTTGTCCTCATTGTGTTCCTGCTTGACATCAGCAAATGTTTTGAATGCCATAATTGCAGGGGTAATGTGCACCTTGTTATCTTCTTAGGAATGTACAGATATTTTTTTCCTGTTTCAGCTTTTCTGCATTTTACTTCCTGCCTCTCATAAATTTCACTTGCTCCAAGAGCAAATGGATTTATTTATTTATTTATTTATTACAGCCGGCTTGTGCCAGGTTATCATTTTGACTCACTTATCCTGCATTTCAGGGTACTATTTAATTATCTTACTCAAGATTTTAAAGAAAACACTAGTGTACTCAGAGGTGGGTGAGCCTAGCTTACAATCTATTTTGAAACACCTCATGAAGATTAAGCCAGCTGAATTGAAATCTGACAGTGCATGTTTTTTATTTCCTCTCTATCTGTAGCTCATTTGCTATAGTTCAACACATGGATAATGAATATTTATCCATCCTACACTGTACACTGAATTTTATCATTTGACAGGAATTAATGAATGCTATGATGATTGATTGATAGGAAAAATTATTCCTCAATATTTAAAATGTAGTTTAACTCCTTCAGAATCATGATACTCTGGCTAGCAAAATGTAGTACATGGAGGGGAAACTTAGATTAATAGTCTTCAGTTACACTGAATATTAGAATAATAACAAGTTTTGAATTGTAAATCAGATGGCTTCATTTCAGTTGACTGAATACAATCTGAAATCCAACATGTTAACTTAAACCATTTGCTTTTGAAACATCTGTTTTCCACTGAGTTCCTTAAGTACTCTGATTCTAATCTCCAAAACTAATGAAACAACCCACCCTTAAACCATAAACAGTTTAAGCAGCTGTCTGGATGCTCTGATAGCCAATCTGTTTTCATCACTGGCTGTCAGAGGCAGAAAACCATCTACTCTAAACCATATAGTCTAGAGTGTGCGCTGTTGTTAACAGCACGACGTATGGAAGATGCGTGCTCTTTGCAGAATTTATCCCACCATGAAAGTCAGGGAGAATAAGTCTTGGCAAATGCACTGCTTACCTAGAGGGAACTAAACAAATATCGAAAGAACGCTTTACTTAGAAGTGTGAGATGGTTCCATGTTCTTGCTGTTTAATTAAATGTTTTAGAAGCAGGAAATTCCAATCAGCAAAAGTACATCAGAGTTCAAAAGCAGAAACACTTGTCATATCGTCAACATTCAAAGTAGACAGAACAGTTCTGTAATCCTTCAAGCGTGGCCTAAAGGGAAGAGACTTTTCCCAACCAAGTTTCTCTAATTTGGTTTTAACTTCCTACTTCCTTTCACATCACTACATCTTGAGTAGGTTCAGAAGTGGTACCACTGAATCTGGCCTGTGCTTATAATAGTGCTGTGCAAGCTGCAGTCCCTAAGGCTTGAACTCTCGCTTTCTATTGTGATGTTTTGTTCTGCAGACATTTCTAGAGGGTACTGAATAAATGAGGTAGAAGCTTTTCTGCCTCTGCTGGGTGCTTAGGTAGCAATCTACAACAGCCAGTGATAAACACAGATAGATTGACATTTTACTGAGTTCCTTCAACAAACTCAGAAAGGCTCAAAGCATACAGGAAAAAAGGAAGAGGCAGTTTTGTCACTTAAATGTTATTCTTAGGAGAAATTAAAAATAATTCTTCAATGAGTAGAGTTAAACAGCATGCATTGTCACCAAACAAAAAAAAATGTATAAAGGGGAGGATAAAGAGATTGTACTTGAATAATTAGCTATGAAACATAAGAAAATTACTCAGTTTCTTGGCACTTATTCAAAGACTAGTTTAGTCAACAGAATTAGTCTCTTACTGAAGTAAAATTTTTCTCAATAATAATTAACCATTTTCTACTGAATTTATAATATGCCAGAAATGTTGATCAGTTGAAATGAGTGCTCTGTATGCTTGCAGAAAATAAGACAAATCTATCATTCTGCAGTGCAGGCTATTTAGAGTTCCAGCAATCGTATGATGTTCTTACTAGTTTTCTGTTAGATTACTCATACATTCATATATTTTAATTGCTCTATAAATGAAACTCTTATGTAATTATTGTAGTTAAGCTGTCAGTTGGACAAAGTGACTTCTAGAGGTTTCTTCCAACACAAATAATTCTGTACTTCTGTAGCTTGTTGACAGTAGCTCACATGCTGGCTGTCTTTCACAGTTTCACTGACAAAAGTCCTAAGAAATCTCTGCTTTTTCTTGCTCCACATCAAGTATAGAACTCTTCAGAGACTATCCCCAGGGGTGTGTGTATGTCAATTACAGAACTGTACCGCTCTGACTTCACTATGCTGTCCTGTATAGTATTTTTAATATATTATATCTCAGTGCTATAGTTATGCACTACTTCTTGTCATAATTTATTTTTGCACCGTATGGAGTCTTCAGTAAAGGCTTTCATAGCTGACCTCAGTGGCAGCTATGGCAAACTCCTAAGACAGCATGGTTAGAAGGCAAATAACAACAGAGGTGCTTTTTGAAAAATAAATACCTCCCTCTTAAGGAAGTGCAGAGATACTCTTCTCTAAGAAAGAAGGGAACTCATACCTCAGCAACTGGTTTATCAGGGCCAGAGCAGGTGAATCAACAGCTTCTTGTGACTCCCTCCTCTTTCCCCACACAAGTAACATTCCAGAAACACTTTTACTGAAAAGGATGTTTTTGTGGAGTTTAGAAGTAGTGTGTGTTTAAGGAAAACATGTTAATGAAAAGCGTTCTGGTTGCTTCTATGGCCATGTTTCTGCTAAAAGGCAAAATTTAATTTATGTCTAGTAGTACTGTTTATTCCTTATTATATATCAAAATTTACTATGATTAAGCTTATTTTGGAAATGATCATTTTCTTAGAAGGTTAAATGTAGATACTGATTTACTGCGTTTATTACCATGCAAATAATGAGATACTTCATGCAGTAAAACACAGTAAAATGACCATACTGTAACTGCTGCCATAAGAAACCTTTAAAATATAAAAAAAATTATATCAATTGCACATCTGTTATTTGACATTTTGCATAAACAGCTTTCTTATGCAATCAAAGTAAGAATCACCCCTTCAAAGATCATTAAAAACATTAAGAAACCAGAAAACTCAGCTGTATAATAATAAAAAAAAAAGTAGAAGCAGTGCAGCTGGTTATGGCTCTCTGCAAATCTGAAGTACACTCTGATAGAAGGTATAGCACAGAGAACTGATGTAGTAAAGCTGACTGCTCTCTTTAAAGATCCTCTGTTTTGTTCCAAGAGCAGCAGAAGTATATATTTTAGAAAAATACGCATTTACTGCATATGCATAAGGAACATATATACCAGAAAGAAGGTACTGACAACTCAGGGAAGGCCCAAATAGGCCATATGGGGAGAAGGAGTGCATCTTTGTAAACCTTTTGAACCAGTCCTGAAGCAAAGGGAGGCACTAGGAAGACACTTGAGTTTGGGTCAAGAAAACAGCAGATTTACATTAGTTGAGCACCATCCATGACTGAGCATCACAGAGACAATTCACAGAGAATCAAGAATTCACAAAATAAGAAAACTGTACATACTAATCAGGTCTGGCATTTATTTATTTTTTTTCCTTTCTAATAGCCTTATGTAAATTCATAAACCTCAAATTCAATGTCAGTAATTGGCTGTGATAATACATCCAAGACAGATATTTTAAAAAAACCCTGAATTTAATTTAAAATTCATAAAATGTCAGGGAAGAAATTTCTGTTCCCAGAAATACATTAAGAAGAAACCACAGAAAATTGGCAGGATGTGTAGGATTCAGAAAGAAAAATGGTTTTTAATGTCATAATGGCTTCATATAAGAGACATCAGAAATGTTGATCAGAGGAAATACTATGGACAAGGAGTTGGCATAGAAGCTTTTTCTCCTGAGAAGTTGGAAAAACAGAAGCTGGAAGCACTTGGTTTAGTGGTACAATCTTTCAGTCAGACAGGCCACACATGTTATTAAATATACTCTTATCCAAAATTGAGAAAATCTCAGACAAACACAAACTGGAAGCAACAGCTCTGACATAAAACTGACCAGAGAAAGAAAATAATACAATACAGATGACTTGATAATAAACATTCAATTTGACTCATTTTGACTATATTTGTGTAAGGCCACACAGTCAGTACCTCACTATGAAGACGTGAGAGATTAAAAGCAAGCCGACCACAGACATTTTCCTAGTGTCATGTGTTAATATTTTTACATCCACACTCCAGAACTAGACTGCTTCTCTAAGAGTTCCATTGAAAACTTCCTGTGTTGTAATCATATCTACTTGCCAAGGGTGATGGTAGTACTTGAAGCAGTATGTAAGAAATAGAGGTTTCCTGATGCTGTGCATATTCTTTACTGTCTTTCAAGGGTTTGGGGGTATGATCAGAGGCAGCAAAGGCATGCTGCCAAAGAAACGCTCTTAAAGTTGAAGTGATTCCAGATGTACAGTGATCGAAAGGATCACTTGGACAGTTCTGATACACTGTCTTTGGAACGAAACCAGAATCTGAGATCCTAGAGGGAGGAAGGTGGAAGACAATGTCTATACATTCCTCTTTGAAAAAAAAAGCCAGCCAAAAAAAAGAAAATGTCAAAACAAAAAGAATGAAAAGACTTTCAAAACTGATTGATACTGCTGAAAAATGAAGAAAGCTACTGGCAATGAAATCTTTATTTTAATCAAGATTTCCCACTGAAAAGATTCATCTGAAAGTGTTCAACAGCTACTTAGTGCTAACACAGTATAGGTTCATATACCCACACTGACACTTTGTCAGGCACACTGTGGCTGAGGTAGATGAGTTTATTTTGAGGCTCTGCAGAGTATAGATTTTGCTGTGTCCCTGCGGGCAGAAGTCCATGCGCTCCATGCAGCCCTTGGGTTAGCATGAGCAAGGGCCAACACTCTCCAGAACCGTGAAAAAAAGAAGAAAAAGGGGGTCGTATCCATTCTCACTTTTCCTTCTGTATCTGCACAGAGTTAGATTCAAAGTAATCTTTGATTCCAGATTTTCTTTAGATACAGGAAAGCATTTGTAACAATAAAATGCTGCTTATTCTGTGCATATTTAAGTATATAATAGACAAAGTGAAAAGATGTGGATTGATGCTTTCTATATTGAAATACTCAAAAGAAAATACAGGTTACCTTCCCAAGACAAAACAGCATATTTCATAAATTTTGAGAGCCAGAGCTCAGGCTGTGGGTGATCCAAGCAAGCTCCTGGCCCAGGGAGGATGCTGTGGCATGGGAGAAAGCAATGGAGGAGCACAGTCTGGACTGGGCAGCATGTGAAGTATGGGCACTGGGAATGGTAGTGGGGATGGGGCAGGAGGTATGGGACATGGGCTCTGAACTGTGACCGGAGAGATGACATAGTGCCATGGTGAATGCGGATGCCAGTAAATATGAAATCATGGCTCTTTGACCCAGGGGTCTGAACTCTCCTGATTTATGATGTAGGTTCAAAAATCTGTAAGAAGCACTGGCATGCAGTATACCCCAAATTTAAGCCCAGGAATAAATATTTCAATACTATCAGCGTGCAATGTCCCTCAGGTGAGAAGCCCACGTCTGACAGCTGCTGAGAATACTCTCAGTTACCAAAAATAATAGCTACATAGTAGACGGTAGCATCTGCATTTTTTGAGGTCTGCTTTATTTCACAGTCAAGACCAAAGAGAGGAAGAAACTTGAGTTTAGCAAAATGCATCTGTAAGTTACAGTGCAACTCCACAGAGCCACATGACTTGCACCACCTTGCTCCTTCCAAAAAATGCAATTGAGATCTGAGAGACTCCTGTCCTGAGCTTTCTCCTAGAGGAACGAACAGCGGCTTCTACATACTCCTCTGCACCATTTTAATTATTTGTTTGTGTGTTAATTTTGCCTTTGAGCTGGTTCAGTTCTCTCACTAGAAACTAACAGGTTTCCCAGGGCTTTCAGCAGTGCCTGCAGCTGAAGGCAGGGGCCAGGGGGAGGTGCATGGTGGGCCCTGCTTCTTACAGCAGTCTGCAGAATGTGACCAGCACAAATAATAGTGACATAAAGAGAAAAGGGAAGCTCACCTGCAGCCTACCACTGCTCAAAGTGTCGGCGCACAGCAGACTGGCTACTCTCCAGAGGGTAGGACATGACCACTAGCTCAGGAAAACACTGCCTGTCTTCACCATGGTGCTGGCCAGACACACAAGGGAAGGTAACCAGTCATGCCGTCCCCTAGCATGGCAATAAAACAAGGAGGCACAAGCATGGTGCCAGAGCCACAAGCAATTACACTGCTGCTGTTGAAGGCAACAGTTGCCTGCCCCATGTTGCCGATCCGCCTGCAGGCCTTGCCTTGAGTGTGCAGCTAGATGCCTGTGGGACAGGTACTTTCTGCCCTCTGAACTGGGTCGGGGAAGAAGCGCAGGGTGGGCATGGCACCACCACAACCCCCCCAAGGTGTGCTGATCAGCTCTGATGGGGCTGTGCTGCTCCCAGCCATCTCAAGGACAGTCCTCAAACATTGTGGGGGTCAGACTGTAGTTGTTTGAAAGCTCTAATGCAGCAAGGTTTATGTGGATTCAGGTAGCAAAAAGGTGTGTTCCTGATGAAAATGTGCTATCTAGGTAGAAAACTGGATGGATGGACAGGCCCAAAAAGTTATGGGGAATGGAGTTAAATCCTGTTGGCAGCTGGTCACAAGTGATGTTTCCCAGGACTCTAGACTGTAGCAAGTTCAGTTTCATATCTTTGTCAATGATCTGGATGAGGGGATCAAGTACACCTTCGGTAAGTTTACAGATACCTGAAAAGAGGTTGTAGCGAGGCGGCTTTTGGTCTCTTCTTCCAAGGAACAAACGATAGGACAAGAGTCCTCAAGTTGTGCCAGTGAAGGTTTAGATTGGATATTAAAAGAAATTTCTTCACTGAAATGGCTATTAAGCATTGAAACAGGCTACCAAGGGAGGTGATTGAGTCACCACCCCTAGAGGTAAAGATGTGTAGATGTGGTGCTTAGTAGCATGATTTAGTGGTGGACTTGGCAATGCTAGTCGGACTCAATGATCTTCTTGAAGGTCTTTTCTAACCTAAACAATTCTATGATTCTATGATCTGGTCAAATATCAGGATTCTGTTACAAAGCCCATGGATGT
This sequence comes from Baryphthengus martii, assembly GCA_013396935.1. NCBI lineage: Eukaryota > Metazoa > Chordata > Aves > Coraciiformes > Momotidae > Baryphthengus > Baryphthengus martii. Next base: position 108,541 of record VWZK01005478.1, on the reverse strand, counting down.
AATCTCTCTTTCAAGGATTATTGCCTGTTACCTTTTCCGAGCAGCTCTTTTTGAGAAGTTTATTGGCTTAGTTCAGTTTTTAAAACAACAGCTCCCCCTCCCCCGAATCTAACCATTCTCCATACATAAAATTTCCACCATACTAAAGTTCTGCAGAGAGACAAGCAACAGAAATGTGGGGTCATCAACACGAGGTGTTGGGCAAGCTGGCTAATTAGCAGCTCTACCATTCCTACCTGTAGCTCTCACTTTTCTACATCTGTGCGGTGGTACTCTGTACGGGGCCTTCCTTAGCTCTGAGTAGCGCTGGTATTTTTTTTCCCCCTTTATTTCCCCTTTCAAAATGGTGTGAGTGGCTTAGGGAGGTTCACAGCCACAGCCTAACCACTGGGTTTGCCTGATACTGGTCACAGCAGTGGTGGCAGACAGGACAGCTGGAGCTATGCACTCAGTGTAGGTGGGAAAGTCCTGAGACTTTCTGCCATCTGTCAGTGAGGAATCTGGTTTTTTGCACCTGACATAATAAGCATGCACTCCTCTCACAGCCTGGGCACTGATCTGTTTTTCAGGAGGATGAATACATCAATATTGAGAGTGATCTGCATGAAAACAAACGTGAATCAGTAGATGATGAGCAACCACGCTTGAAAGGGTAATGTCTTTTGGATGGCTAAGTTTTCCACTCACTTCATCCTGGCCTAAGCAATCAGTTGCCAGTGTTCCTTCTTCTGGAGTGACAGCTCTAAATTTCACTGCCATACCCCTGTGCTACACAGATCTTTGTATTGACTAACAATTTGTGTAATACAGAAGCACGTTGCATGTAAAAATACTATACTTTTCAGCTGATCTGTGATTGTGGAACTATCCTTCTAAAGCCTTGCAGATTAAAGGAGCAGTATTTTTCTTTTTGTACATTAACTACTTTTCCAACATTTTTGTAAGAGCCTTCTTTAAAGAGAGATTTTTAGAAGTGATTTCTCTCAGGAAGTTAAAGATTCACTATTGTCCTTCAGTATGTAGAGCTATTTACCCCAGTGCAAAATAAGAATAGAATAGCTGCGAAAAAAAAAACCAACAAAACAAAAACCGTTTTGGTGGAACAGAATTTTCACACTTCATTAGCGCTGATTCCTGGTGACCACACAGTAAAAACACACATCTAAGTTTTGATTGAAAATTAACTTTTTGGCAAAAACTACAAATCTTATCTAAGACATTAAAACCAAAAAAAGGTATCATTGTTTTTTCTATCATATTGAATCTTCATATAAACCTTCATAGAAATCATACTGTACTTTTCCCCTGAACTCTGTGACATTCTTTTACACAGTACACCATTTCATCTTTGAACCTATCAGCAGATTCTAGCAACTCACTGGATATCTCAAACAGGAGTTTGTTTTACTCAGAAAGATCTCATGCCTGTACAAATGATGCTCTTATATACAGAAGTAGTTGTGAAGATTTTATGCTTTTGAGCTGTACACAGAGAACATACAAAAGATCTGTTAATATGACCAGGTTTCCAGTTGCCATCATATTAAAATACCACTTTAAAAATCTAGCAAAACCTTTTTTGAAGTCGCTTAAATATTCTCCCGTTTCTCCTCTAAGCTCTTTGAAGATTTATCATTCCTTTAACAATACATAACATGAAACAAACATTTTCTTGTTTAATACATTTAGGGTCTGATCTAGCTCAGATTTGATAGATCTTTGGCATGCCTCTCCAATGTCAGGTATCCAGTGTCTCCCCAGAAGTAAACAAATTGCATGGGCAAGTGTTGGCATGCAAATGGCTGTACAAGTTTAACAGGGTCTCTCCCCCTCAAACCTGGGCCCACAGGAGTGGGCCAAGAGACATCTCTGCACAGAGTTGGGTTGAGTTAGGACAAAGATTAAGCCTATGTGAGTTTTATTCATTCTTCTTTATTTGTACACCCACAGAGAGATGAGGAATAAGGTTTAATTCACAGGACTTAGTATTCCAGAGGTCCCCTTGTCCTTCCATAAGCAAGCAGGTCCCATTGCCTCGGATAGTGAAAGCTCCTTGAAGGCTGAAAGCCGAAGGGCACTTCGCTCTGTTCTGATTGCATTCAGGATACGGCTTGTTCTGTGCTCTCCAGTTCTGTGCTCAGTTTTGTATTTTGTCTAGGTTTATTTTTATGTTGAGCACCTGACAAGGGCAATGGTATCTCTACTAAGTTATTTTTTATAAATTAGGTCCTAAAAGCAGGCACAAATGTATTATAACATCTTTATATCTGCTCAAAAGGGTATTCACAAAGCATACCTCAATTTTGAATGCATCATCAAGTCCTTTCACCAGATAGCACTGAATAACCTGTGGTCTGAGACACCGCCTCTTTGAAAAATCAGTTTGTTGATAACAAGAATTCATGTACTCACATATAGAGTACATGCAGACCAGAAAAAGGATTTCTGAGTTGCAAAATGCGAACAAGAATAGTTTTGGCATATATAAATATTTCGTGTTAAAGCTCTCCTTTAAACATGCTTAAGTGATTTATTTTTTTCAACATCTTTGATTAAATAAAAGCCATCAGCAACATGCTGCACTTGAAGGCAGTAGGATCAACTCTTAGAAAAAGATGTTTCTTTAGTAAATTAACTGTGTTTCATAAGGAAGATTTATTTTTTCTGCCACCTTTTCAGAACAGAGCTGCATATTAGTGACATAAATGTCTACACATTTAAGATACCTGGTACCAGTAATCACCAATTTACAAATTAATTAAATTAATTAAGAAAGAAGAGAGAGATGTTAGAATAAAGAAAAGATTACAAGGAATTGTGATCTTAAAATAACAAATTTAAATCTCAAAGGACTCATAAATAACAGTAACAGATAGCAGATAATATTTTTTCCCTTTTTTTTTTTTTTTGATGGATGAAGCGTAAATTCGATAAAGCAACTCTGGCTTACTCATGCATCTGTCTCTCATTTCTATGATTTCTTTGCTTTCTTTTCCTGTTGTAGCTAATATCTCTGCTGAGATTGGATAGGTAACCTAATGTTCTTGGAAATGAAAAAAAAAAAAAAGCGGTATAATTTTTAAGGCATAAGGAATTCCCAGAACTAAAACTGAAATATCAAAAACAATCAAGATTTCTCAGAGATCCTGTTATTCTTTGTACTGGTGAAGGAGCATATTCCTGGTCTGCTGTTTTGAGTGCTGGTATGAATTAGGTTAATATTCCTTGTTTCTCCATTTTTTAAAAAAAAAAATTAATTTTTTTATTTATTTTTT
>VWZK01005478.1:15950-105240 GCA_013396935.1 Baryphthengus martii | reverse complement strand
ATTTTTTTTTAAGTGCAGAAAATAAGAGTATTCATGCTGAAATTAAGTGTGCATCTGACTCCAGCTGCATCTAGTTTCCAAACAAATACAGTCTGGATAATTAGCAACTCTAAATAGAACGTTGCTTTTATAGACTCTATGGGGTGAGGCATCACTTTAGAGACACAGAACTATAGCTGTGATTTCTTTTTCAGCTTGTGCAGTTCAAGGGTATTTATTTAGCTATGACTTCTGTAACTGAAATACATCTGCATCACCAGCATACTTAACATTGGAAATCTCTGTTTAATTAACATCCTTAACTGCTACTTCCCTAAATTTCAGCCTCCCTCATGAAATCGCTGTTACCCTTAGTGAGATGAGAAAGGAAGTATGTAATTATTGGAAGAACAGACATCAGAATAGAACTTTCAAATATAACAACTTATTTTAGCTTCCATGAACAGATGAGTCTTAGATGAAAAGCTAATGCAATTAACAACCAAATTTTCAAATACCCAGAAATATATGCCCACTGTAACAAGGTTTTAGACAGATATCGGTTCTCTTGCACACACAGATGCAGCCTTAGGCCTTCACAATTATAGCAACGCAATTGCTCCACATCACAGCAATGTTGGACTGGCTGCCTTAACAACCTTCACGTGTCTAGTAATGGGCACTGGATCTTTTACCACCTACCCAATTTGCACTAATCTTATTAACAGACCTTCTCGCAGAAAAGCTGTACTTCAGAAGCTAGAAGAACTGGTCTGCTAACTTTGGACTGTTAGCTGACAAATTGGCCCATTAGGTATCTGCCAGATTTTCTTTGTCGCTTGTACATCCAACCAAATAAGACCGTGCCCCATCTCGCCTCGAAAGCTCTGCAGAGGTCAGCACAATTTTGTTTGGCATTTTGGGATCCGTATTTAACCCTTACTAAGTACAGCATATGCCAGTCGAGAAATTGTAATCAATTTAATGTTATCTTTGGTGAAAATTACTTTTCTTTTTTATTTACAGCTTAAGTCTGTTGTTTCTTTTTGTTTGTTTTTCTTTTTTGCATTTTTCTAGGCATTTAGAAAAGAATTACGATAAAGCCTGTGAATTTTACAAGAAACATAAAGCCAGAATTCATGATGTGTTCTATGGAATTTTAGTAGCAGGTACAGTATATTACACCCAGGGTTACTGAATCCTTATTTATTTACCTACATGGGGTTATAGACTGTATCCATCTTCTGTCTGACACAAAAACTCTTTCAGCTGTCTTAAAGAACGCATTTGAAAGGAGCTGGATGTGAATTTAGTCCCAAAGGAAGCTCCAGATTGGAAAACCTCCACTCATTCCCAAACCTAACAAAACCACAGATCTTTCTACAGTGCTCCTCCAGCATGTTTCAATTCTGACTAGCAATCACATTTGGGACAAAAGGGTAGTTCAGTCTTTGTGTCTATTCCATTATCAGTGTCCCCCAAGAGGCCCATTAAATTACAGCTTTAGGAACTTGCCCAAAATCACCTTAAAAAACCAGGCACCAGGTTGGCTGAATTTAAGTCAGCAGCCTAGAAATGAAAGTCCTCTGTTTTGACCTGTATCACTTGACATCTACAGCAAATGTTTGCTAGAGGAAATGTGTTTTATGTCACCATGCACTGCAAAGTCATTCAGATACTCTTCTTTGTCCCTTTCTTAATTAGCCAGTAGGTTGGACTATTTCCTTCCATTTCATCAAGTTTCTTCTTGAGATACTCCTGCTTGAACACTGAGAACACATAGACCTAAAGTACGCTATGTGATAGTCATCAGCATGCTATGAAGTGGTTATAAAAGGGCCACTTGCATACTGAATATCCTGCCCTCCTAGCATCGTCTCATCTTGTCTTGTTACAGTACAGACATATCCTGGCTCATGAAAGCAAGTGAGTTCTAAGAATATGTCAGTGTTTTGTGCGTTGATTCCATTAAAAAAAAAAGCTTGCCTTACAAAAATCGGTAGTTCTTCTTCCTTATTTGCCATAGACAGAATCGGATCATTGTGTACAAGAGCTAAATATTTCATTGGCCGGCACATATTAGCAATGAACCTGCCAAATAACAGCTACTTTACAAAATAAACGACTTCTCAGCTTCCCAATCACTTGAGAGGGCCATCAAATCAGACCATTGAGAAGTGTTTCCAAGTGTATCTTCTAGTTTTATTGGATAAACTGATCCTTCTGTCAGAGAAGGAACAAGACCTGTTGTTCTTAATTCACAGCGTTTACACAGGAAAAAGCACTTCTGTAGAAGTTCTGTTTAATATTCCAAAGTGATTAATATGCTTGATACAAACTTGGCTTGGCCAGAGACTATAACCTGCTTTGACAGGATGAAAGCCACCTTTCATGATAATGAGCATATTGTAAATAACAACACTCTGAAAGTGAAATTTTTCAGTATTTAAGCCAAGTGAGAAAGCACTTAAATGATAAATACAGGCCTGACTTTAACCACTTGCTTCAAATTTCAGTTTTGATTTTGTTTTCAGAAAGACCAACCTGACTGACATGTATATTCTTGTTCCTGTGACAGCATACTTGGCAGTAGTTACTGCAGCCTGCAGCTTGAATTTTCAGAGAGCCTTGCCACTCTTCATCATCACTGTCCTAGCCATCTTCTTCATCTTCTGGGATTTTTTAATAGCCAAGTATGAAGACAGAATTGCTGCATTCTTTTCCCCTGGAGAAAGATATCTGAAGAAACAGTGGTTTTGGCTGAAATGGTAAATATAATTACTCCCTATATATGTACAAGGATAAAGCACTCGTCAGTATACCCCTGTAGTTTTATTTCAGCTTATGTCCCCATAAGCACAGGGAGATGGATCAATCACACCGATTGCAATAAAATTAATGATTACATATAGAATAACTGAATATTTTCCAGTTTACAGATACCAGGAACACCTTTAAGACTGCAATACTGTAGCTAAGTATCAAAAATCTTGACAGAAAGTGTAAAATAATTCCTTAAATTGAGATAGAACAAGTTTCTGGTTGCAAGACAACGTGTTCACAGAAGTTCAGGTGTGTTGTAGCCTTCCGCATTCATTCTGCAAGCCAGAAAGTGCTTTATTGTCACTTGTTTTGAGCTGTGAGATTTGTAAAAACCTTAACTCTAAATTGCTAATTGCAATGTGCTAAAAGCTGAAGTGTGTTACCTAGATGCTGCTTTCTCAAATGTCTCCATAACAATTTTTATTTGACCTTCAGGAATCAAAACATGCTAGCCACATCTAGTCATAGTCATAGTAAGATTGTACATTATTTGGGATTGTAGACATTCATCTGCTAGATAAATGCCTGGTAGATACTTATCCCAAGTACTCCTTAGGAGTTATTAGGAATATTTAAATTATTCCTGGGAAAACAGGGATCTGACGGAGGTTTGTAGACCAAAGAAAATACCAAATGAAATCTCTTTAAAAAGGAAAAGGAAATTGTCCAGCTGCCTCCTGTCTCAGCTAGATCATCTTCCATCTGAGAGAAAAAGAGCTCTGAGAAGGAGTCATTCTGGGCTCAGGAAAATGTCCCAGTTTAATTCTTAAGATTTTGAAATGATTTTGCCACATGAACAGGAATGTCTAAGCAAGTTGCTATAAGGATTGTGGTGCTGCTCAGGAGCCATTAGAGAGCAGTCACACACATGCCACCTCCCTTAGATGACCTGGCATCTTCTCTGGGGAAAGGAGTAAACAGAACGTCAGAGCCCTGATAAAGAGATGGAACAAGCCAGGGGCAGCAAGTGCTGCATACCTGGGCTGCAATCTTTAAATTGTCCATTTCATAGATTAAGTATTTAAATGTAGATCACAGATTCCTCCAAGAAACAGAAAGTCTCTCAGATACAGAAAGTGTTATTCAACATGGCAATAGCCACACTGCTTTGTGGAATTGGCCTGTAATATTTTTGATCCAGGTCTAAAAGCTGAATTTAGGTCTTTAGGTATCACTGAAATCAGTGGAAACGACAACTGTTAGACACAAGTAACATTAAAGATCTGGGACTATGTTTAGTTTTCCACTCTGTAAAAGGGGTGATGCATTTCAAAGCCTCTCAGGCTGTTGTGATAACTACCTTCAACATCCGAGCTGAACAGTTCTATGATAGTGGGGATATAGAAGCAACGAACACAGATATATACACGACTGTTGTCATCGTTTCTGAGATAGTTACATTTGTTGTGATTGGAAGTTATTTTTCTAAACAGACTACGGCTGGTTACAAAGAGGTAAAAAGTTTGTAACCTGCCCCTCTATACTGTGTATTTCATTGGCCCATCAGTTAAACAGTACAGTGCAATTCATAAAAACTGTAGCCTGTCTTGCCCAGAGCTAAGAGAAGATTCAATTAAGACAACAGGAAAGGACAAGGAGGATGGAGTGAGAAAGGAGAATATCTTCTCATACTTTTTTTAATAGAAATAACACCTAGACAAGAGTCACTTATGCTTTATTGGATTTCCCCCACACTCTGATTTTGAGGACTTGGTTGGAGAATATTTCTTCCAGATGCCACCAAGGGATGTTGTCAGTTGTACCAATGAAAGCAGGTTCCTGCTGATGTAGTTACACATTTCAGTTTAATACATTGCTCAGAGGGCTCATTCACAGAGACATAAACATTGTGGGGAGCAGAAGGGGAAGGAATATTTACTCTTTTTCAAGATGTCATGCTTGACATGTTTGTTTGTTTTGTTGTTGTTGTTTTCCTAGGGTGTTGTGTGCAGTTCTTATTATAACTATCATCTGCTGGCTCATCTTTGACACAGCAAAACAAGGATCCCGCCAGCTGATTTCCTTTGGTGGACTTGCGTTGTATGTTCTCTTGATGTTTATATTTTCCAAATACCCAACCAGAGTAAGTATTTAGTCCATATTGGATCTTTTAGGGGGGTTTTGTTCAATGTCTCAAAAACTATTCCCCTACACTATCACCAAGTTCAATAAGAGTAATAGAAAACCCATGAATATTAAAATATAGGCTTGCCAAAACCCAGTAATGTGTTTAATCTCTAAGAAAAATAATTTTGCTCTGACATCTTGGGGAGCATGTGTGGGGCTACATCAACATCTGCGTCTTACTATTTTGAGAGGCCATTGCCCATCCTTTGTTCCAGCCTTGATGCAGATTGCAACACATTAGTTCCTGGATATCAGTGCAAGCTGAGGCAGGCCTGCTCCACGCTTTCCACCCACAGCAGTTCTCGGGACATCACAAGCACTTATTTGAGAACATTGTCATCACATCAAGACAAATCACATGGAACTGGAGACGTGCTTCCCTTGTGTAGCACTTAATCCCTCAAAAATTTGATTCCCACTGCAAATGCAGAAGCTGAGGCCAAGCTGAGGTCCTTGCTTTTAACTAACCCACTCCCATAGGCTTCACAATGCCTTTATATTAATTTTCCAGCTGAGATGTCCACTCTGTACTGCTGTGGTATTACAAAGGGGTTGCTTCAGCCACCACAACTCCAACCTCAGATTTTACCCCTGTGTACAATACCTAACATATAGTGTATGGTTTCACCAGTCGTATATTAATTGAATGCCCAGGGTGGACAATCCACCAAGTTTCACCAACACCTTTTCACCACTCTTGCATTAGTGCTGAGACTTTCTTAACAGAAAAAGTCCCTTCAGCAGCGACTAATGGATCTGCTGCTTCCCATCCTTTTCAGCTACAGCTGTCTCCACTGAGGTGAAAACTCATGTACTCTAAATGCTTTGTGCTCTCCCATGGGTCCTCATTACACCTAATTGGCTTTTGTTACTCAAGTATCATTTGAATAAATTAAAGTGTGCCATCTCAGCTCTTTGCCTTGTAAATAATCAGATACAACTGTCATAAAACAAAGATGCTTTCTGAGCCAACAGAGCAGCCACAGATTTTCATACAACTGCCTTCATGTCATATGAATCACAATATTTAACTGCGAGTAATTCTCAAGTATCAAAGCCCTTTAAAGCTGGAGAACAGAAACAGAGTTCAAATTAGCCAAGCATAGAATAAAGAAAACAACCTGTAGCAAAATCTCCTTATTCCTAGTCCACTTCTGTGAAGAATCCACATGCTCCTTTTCCTACTACTTGATTATTTGGAGGTTGTGATGGTGGAATGGGCACATCCATATTCACCTAGCTGGGCTTTTAGTGGCTACCTCAAATACAGACATCCATATCACAGAACTCTGAAATAAGGAGAGGTGATTCATGCTTCAAGTCCCCTACAACCTGTTTTGTCAGCTGCTCATATACTGCAGTGCAGTCAGACAATTTTACATAATTTTAACAAACATCTGAAGTAGATTATTACTTATGTAAATGGCAAGCAGTTTGTTTATTTTTATTTTTCTATCTATCTAGGTTGCTTGGAGACCAGTATTTTCAGGAATAGGAATGCAGTTTATTCTTGGGCTTCTTATTCTGAGGACCAAAGTGGGGTTTGATGTATTTAACTGGCTAGGCATTCAGATCCAGGTAAGCTGCTGGGAACTAAAAAAAAACCCCAAACTATACAATCTGCTGTCTTGAGACTTTAACATAACAGCCAGGCAGTTCAAGGATCCATTTGTCCCTGGATGTTTTCCCCTCTTGAGCGAAACTCTGTTCTTAGAAAGGTAATTGACTACCTGTATTCAACCTTCTCATTTCATTTTTGTCCAGTTAATACAAGGCCAGAGTGACCCTGTTCCTTAATGGCTTTACCATCATTGAGCTGAAATTATGACTTGCACCCTTCATATACCGAACCACTATTGTGACAGGTCACTCAGAGAAACTCTTAGGCCTGGACCAATTCCAGAGCATTCTTGCAATAAACCGGACATACTGAACAGCCTTGGGATTTAGTAAGGCAGAACCATGGCTGTCTTCAGAGTAGCCACAGTCTTGGCCCCAGGGGCATATCATAGCTCTCACAAGAAAAGAATTCAACTACACGTGGCAAAATCTACAGCTGCAAGCAGCAAAGGATCTCTAGAGAGGTGACACGATCTGTCTGTAGGTGCCTCTGTACTCAGTCTGCAGGCATAAAGCCCATTACTGTAAAGTAATAAATAAAAGAAATCCAAAATGTAGGTCAGAGTGTACCCACTGAAAGACATTCAGGCTTTTCACCCCAGGGATAATATTCACACAGCTGTTCTTCACGGTACAGATAATTCAGTGCATTTAAAACAAAACAGTGCAGAATGTACTGTCCGTGATGTTTCTGTGGCTTCTAATTTGCAGACAGTGGTTATCATCTGGGTTTTGTCACCAGGTCCTCAATCTCCCCTTTCATCTCCAGCTGAAGCATGTCTAATGCCTCCTTTCATTAGTTCCATATAGCTTACGATCACTCCTGTCACGACTCATTACTCTGGCTATTACATCTCCGTCTTAAACTGCATCATTAGTTGTATATGTTGGCATCAGGAGTATAAAAATGCACCACTTTGTCAGAATTAAAAAGTAGAAATTTTTTTTAGATTAGCTAGTAGATTTAGGCTACTGCTGTCAAAACTCATTTCTTCAGCCATTAAATCTCCATTTAAAATTGTATCGCTTATTGCATGAGGAGTGTAGAAATGCCCTACAGTATCAGCATTTTTTAAAATTGTCTTCTTTTAGCATAGCTTATGGCCTTTATCGTGTGGGGTACTGCAGGAAAATGTGCCTTATGCCCTTGCTGTTTATCTACATACTCTGAAGCAGCCTCCACTCTTGACAGAGCAGAGACCCTCAGTTCAGCCAGACACACTCACTGAAGCGTGGGTCCATACGGAGCAGAGCACAAACTCCTCGGACCTCATTATATTTCTGCGAGACAACTAGCAAGATTTGCTTAGTTTTTGGCACAGACCTGGAGCTTATGGATAACTTTCTTTCCTTTCTGTCCCTAGACTTTTCTGGAGTACTCTGACACAGGTGCTAAGTTTGTGTTTGGTGAGAAATATACAGATCATTTCTTTGCTTTTAAGGTAAGACAGGTGTTACATATACAACAGAAAAAGGACTGGCTGGGAATGGCTGGGAAATAAATTCATTATATATTTTGTAGTACAAGTGCAGTGACCAGAGAAATCAGCTAAGAGGTAAACTGTAACTTATTGTGTGACGCTCCGAACAGAAAAAAAAATTGGGAATCCCACATAAAGCCCTTCATTTACTGTCATACACTGAGTTACATTACGCTTATTTAGTATAACAACATATGTTACAAGTAGACAGAACTTTGGGATATGTCTCTAAAAGGAATAGGTTTAAAGGCTCCTACCTGGTCACCAAAAGAACTATTACCTCCAGCATATCTTCCGCATCTCTCCACAAGTAAAGTTGCTATACCATGTTATGCTGTTCTGTCCTAAAGCACTGTGCAACCACTGCCTCACAGACATTGCCCTTGTAGGAGTGGAAAGCCTAGATATGTACTTATACCAGGTAGAAAAGGTAGCAGCTGTCCATGAATAAGCAGAAAGAATTCCAATACATTATTATGGCATTGATAAGATCCCAGGGAGATTTCCCAGCTCTTCCACAAGAGACCTTGTTGGGATACAGTTTATGTGCTCTGTTCTCTCTAGTCATCACCAGCAGCCTGTCTGGTTTTGCTCCCCACGTGTAGCCCATGAAATAATGTCTGCTTAGGCTGGAATCAAGAACATATAAAGCAAAAAAACCCAGCACCGCCACCAAAACCAACTAACCAAAAAAAAATGCAAACAAAAAAAAAAACCAACCAAACAAGAAAACCAAACCAAATCAATCATGAGAAATGTATTGGGATTTTCTCAGACACCATTCTTCTATCTGGCATTTCAGACACTTGACCATGGGCTTACACACCTTTTATATTCTTTTTTTTTTTTTTCTGGGCATGATATTCTAAATTATATATTGTTCACACTTAGTTAATGCACTCCTTAGGAAAGAAGATGCTACCTATGAAATATGCTGATATCAAGATCAGTTAGAACATCTTAGAGAGGAAAAAAAAAGCATTTCAGCAAGAAATACAAGTTATATTTTAACTGCAGTATTTTTGTACCTTTTGTTTCACTTTTCAGTTTCTAGAGCACTCAAATGACAATTTGCATTCACAGTTACCTATTTTGGGGGTTAAATGGTTTAATTCCCACCTCCAATGTTATTTTTCCTGTGTTTTTCCACAATGTCTTATGAAGTATGTTTTTTTCAAAATTATTTTTTAATGTCTCAGTGGTGCAATACTTTGTTGACTCAAGTCATAGCTAGGTACAAGATAGTCAAAAGTCTGCTGCTGTGTATTCACATATCTATTGGCCTTATTCTATGGGATAAGCAGGCAAAAGACATGGAATTTCTAGAAAAGGATATTAGTAACAAGTGCGTTGTTTTCATACAGAAGAACAGGGGGGGAAAAAGAGATGATTTTCAGAGCTGCATATGTCTTGGTATAGGAAAATATATGGTAAACAGAGTGGCAGTCAAATGCACAGCAACACCAAAACAAGTTCCATCTGCTTCTGTAGAAAGAGATTTTGCTCTTGCAACATTAGTGACAGACAGCTTATTCTCTCTTGAAACACTCATCATTTATTCACAGATTAAGATGGTCAAAAGTGCATTTTTTTTGTGTCCTTCAGATATTTTATGAAGCTTGCGAGTAGCGCTGAGCTGTTCAAGTCTTTCCCCAAAATATTTCAAAGAAGTACCCTCTGAAAGAGAAGTGTCTCCATCTCAGCTCTTGAGAGAAAACAGATACGTGATAGGGTACGGCTTCACAGAAAACCATCAGAGCCCAATTGTATCTCTACTGCATCCTCGGTGGTATGCAGACACCTCCATCTTCTGCTAACATAGATGGACACAGTTACCAGGACAGACACATCCCTTCTATGGACCTAATGGTCTTTCTGACCAGTCCCGCTACAGCCTTTGAGCACCTAAGTCTTGAAAGCACTAATTAGTCATACATACATGCATTTCATGCATAAACTGAGTTATTTTAAATGAGTATTTGTGTATGCCAATGCAGAGTCCCCAGAGTTCTGGAAAAAAACCCACTTGCATGCATAAAGAAGCACACCCAAGTACTTAAGGAGTCAAGAAAACCCTCTTGGTACTAAGTCATCTATCCTGTTGACTATGAAAGGCAAAGTGTGTTTTAAGCAAGCAGAAAATTAGCCTTCTGCTGTATCAGTAATTCCCCTTCTATGCCAGGAGGATTATGGGTCCCTCAGAAATGCTTTGCTTTGAAGGTCAGACTTTAGGAGTGTCTGAAACCATGATGTTCCTTAAATATCAGAAGAAATTTCTCCTTTAAAGAAGCATAAGGAAAAAGCTGAACATCAAGGAAAGGAAAGGAGTTGTGAGCTGCCAACAACTTTAACTTGCTGCCCTGTGTGTAGCATAGGCAATGACCATGATCTGGAAAGTAACTCTTTAGTAAGGTCAAATCATACTGCAGAATTGATAACAAATATGAGATAACCCAAATTATAAAAGAAACCAAGTAAAGAATTGATTATCTTAGAGGTTGTGTTATGGGAAGCGTTAACTGGTATGTTTGTAGGCCACATAAATGTAATTCTAAAGAGCTTTTTGATATCAAGTTTCCATTGAAGTGGTGTGGGATTTTTCAGAGTGTTCATTAAATTTCTTCATCAGTTAAAACATGACAATTTAAATGTATGTAGTAGGTATCAGGAGCTACACATATCAGAAACTACACTTCCCCAAAAGTTTGTCCACAAAGAGAAATATAATAGCTTAACCATACAGTTATAATTACAGTGCAGAACCTATCCACTCTTCTCATAAGGAAACACACTAGCCATCTTTAGAGGAGTAGGCTTCTGTAATGTCTCAGGTCCATTTAACTTCCCTGTCATATTTCCTTTAGTGGTTCACTACCCACTTTTCTTGGAGTTGACAACTATCTCCACCTACAGGCTAATAATGGTGTGCAAATATCCAAATTAAACTGGTGAATTTTTTAATAACAGAAGTAAGTTGGAGACAACTTCTTTGTCACTCCCTGTTCAAAGTACTCACATCTTTGAGGCAGACTCTTGCATTCAGAGAATAAGGGCCCTACAGAAGAAAGAGTGAACTGGGAGTCTATGAAACAGAATGAGTTTTAAGAGCTTTTCTTTCCCTAAAAGCAATTTCATGCGATCAGTGCAATGGTTTGGGGTTTTTTAGGGGAAAAAAACCAAACAAACACAACAAAAAAAAAACAAACAAAAAACAAAGGGGACTCTTGACCTTTTATTTCTGAATACATTTCACATTTAACCAACAAAGGAAACACTACCAATTAAGACTGATGATCTGCTGCTGCTTTGCAGATACTCCTACACACACAGGGTGTGTGACAGCCCCATACAATGGGAAGCTATTTTCATACTCCTTGGATTATCGCTGTGCCTTGTAACAGTCCTGCTTCCATGTACTTTTCCCCCTGATCTATTATCCCTCCAGACCACCCCTCAAATACAAAGGTTTGCATGGTCTATTCCCCTTATTACCTCTCCAGATCCTGTACCTGCAGTTCCAGCAAAGCTGGACTCCTTCCACCCTTCCACCCTCCCCAGTCCTGTGGCTAGCCTGGGCTCCCTTCATCCTCCGTGGTGCTTTGCCAGAAACCTGACTCTGGAGCACCAACAGAGCTTTCGCCTCCCTCTCCACAGAACTTTGCCATTGAGGTATTGCCCAGACACACATGTTCTGTTGCCGAATCCCTAACACTCTCAGAGGGAGCCCTCCAATGTTATTTGCCCTGTGCCACTTGTTCCTCTGGTTTGGGCACGTGAAAGAGGGACAAGGAGAGATGAGGAGTGAGAGAAGATGCTCCTGCATCAGCCTTCCCACTCTTGTCCCTCTTGCAATGTGCAACCCCATGTAGGCCCAGTGCAAAGGTGAAGCTCCTCTCAGAGCTGGTGGAGAGGAGGTGGCTGCTCCATACAGACCTGTTTTCCTGAGACTGTTTGCTTTTTCCCAAGTTTCAAAACCACTGACTTTAACACTTCAGTATATTAGCACCATAGGAAGCCTCTGTAAGAGTTTGGGGAGGTTTTTTTCAGTTGAACTGGTTGGTTTATGGTAAGTGCTTTTCATTGCACTTACCTTTGCAGACAACGCAAGTGAAAAGTCACTGCAATGAGATGTGTTGTAAGTAGCTTATTTACATTCTGCTTATTTTAGAGCAATAATTTGCCAGGGTTTTCCATGCAATTTTGTAATGCATTAGATAAAAGCTAACCTGGACATGACAAATCATTACAATTATTTGCCTGTTGTTGCTATGCTTTTCTGTTGAAGACATAACATAACAACATAATCATTACAATTATTTACCTGTTAAGTGGTTGCTATGCTTTTCTGTTGAAGACATAACATAATAGGTACCACATGAAGTTGCTGGAGATTTAGGCAGGAGAGTTTAGTTATAAAGTAGTCTCCAACTCCTTTAGGTCAGTCAAAGCACAAACAATCACAACTGGATAATAATTTTCTTTTTTTGTAAAGGTGAATGTTTTATCCAGAAATGTCTGCAACTGCAAAAATGAAAAAGCATGATTTAGAGATACCTAAAGAATTTTCAGAAGAATGTGCACAAGAAACAGGCCAAAGGGTGACAGCAGTACCCTAACACAGGCAAAACATTGTCTTCTTCCTTCTTCAGCTAAAACCAAACCGTATCTCTCAAACATTAGAGCTCTTCTCAAACATTTGGAGTGAAAAACAGGAACACTCACAGTTTTTACTGTCCAGCAGAAACATTTGGTCTTTGCCTGTCTGCCCACTGCCTCTCCAGACCCATTTTCCTGCAGGTGTTTGCAGCAGTACCTACTCATGGCAGGGTATGGAGTTGGCTGGGAGCTGGATACCTCTATGGCTAGCACATGCTTAGGAACAGGGAGGGTAAATGTCGGGAGAGAACAGGCAGGAGAGAGAGGTGTTGCTTGTACTAAACTAAATTTCCTTCTCTGTGTGGCAAACCACCCCTAGAGAATCACTAAAAGGATCAGAGAATCAAACTAGAGAAAACAACCTCATATTAACTTGTTGATGAGCACAACAAGATCTGTGAATTGCACTCTCTCCTTTCCATGAAAGATTCTGATCATCTAAACTGAGTTTCCAAACTTTTATCAAAATTGCTAATAGTACTAACTCTCCTCTAGAAAGGCACAACTTCTATTTGGTGAAAAGGTCTGACCTAACAAAGTGGTTTTTTCCTTTCAATTTCATTGCTTGCTTTTATTGATAATTCATTGATGAACACGCATAAAAGCTTCTTCCTGTTAATACTATTTTAACTGTAACTAATCTGTCTGCCTAATTTCGGACCATTTGGGGAAATTTTCCTTCCTGTCTTATACTAGTATAGAAAGTGCTGAGATCCTGTGTATTTATCATACTTGGGAATCAAGTGATATTAGTTTTATTCAGGATGAAAACCCAACATATTTAATAATCCATCAGATGGTGTTAGGCATTCATGTTATTATTTTAAATTCTGTGTTTAAGGAAAATATTTTTCCTTCAGTCTCCACAGAAAGAGACATGTAGTCACTTGTATTCAATAAGTACACATACGTGAATTTGATTTTAAGCAGATACAGTCTCTGCGTGCAGTTACAGAGCTCTTGAATACTCCACATTGACGCTATAATCAGTGCTATAAATATAACAGAATAAAAGAGGATTTTCCTATGGTGTGTTGTTAGAGGACAGTTACACAGTACGGGCTTTCTGAAGAAGCTGCTCTTAATTCTGTGAAATCAAGTCAACTACAATCCCAATCAAAATCTCTTCAAATTCTGTTTTTTAAACACAGGTAATTTTATACCGCAGTCCCATTGCATCTATTTCTGTTCATGATTTTTTAAGTCTACAGATATATATATCCAAGTCTTTGTACATGCCATTGTCCAGTAAATATTTGAGTTGACTTAAACATAGCTATAAATTAGTGCATATCATGTTAAACAAGACAATTTCAAAACTATTGCAGTTCTGACATGAAAAATAGTTCATTCCAGCACAAATGTAAACAATGAGTCTAGAAGGTTAAAAATTTTACAGTGTAAGTGTAAACCTGATGAGTTTTCAACACCTTTAAGTGTATCTCCAAGAACATGAGCCTCTTTTTCAAAAATTAAATCAAGGAAAGGAAAACCACTCTAGAAGTGTTAATGATTTTCTGTTTCCAAATCAGGTCCTTCCAATTGTGGTTTTCTTCAGCACAGTAATGTCTATGCTTTACCATGTTGGATTCATGCAGTGGCTCGTTGGAAAGGTAGGAATTTTCACCAGTGGGTACTCATTTGCCCACTACGGGACTCTTCCTGAACCCATGCAGCAGAACGGTAGCAATGGCCCTGACTAAGCTGCTCAGAGCGTACACACCTGAAAAGCAATTGTTTATATTTACTGCAGAAATACTTCCACATTAATAGTTCAAATAATGCGAAATCCTAACTGGCATAATATAGCACACTTTCCTCCCCTTAGCCTAGTTTTATCGGTAGTGTCATAATAATCATTAGATCTGTCTAGCTAGCTTTAGTGTTCCTCGATGCGATATTTGCTTAAATCTTTCTTTCTGCCTGCCACTGTCCCAGCCCCAAAAGTGTAGAATGGAGGTTATATCACACATAGTGGATTTCTGCTTTCTACTAAGCTTTGCAGTAGAAATTGCATGTACCTTCCTATAACAGATACCCAGAATAAGACCGGAAGCTAGTGTTCCGTTTCTTGCAGGTCGCTTGTCCACAGAAAGTCCTTATCTTGCCCTGTCCACTCAAACTTATATGAGGGCAAAGACCCTCCTGCATGGTTGTAGTCAAACCTTATTTGAAGATATAATGTAAAAGTCCTTTGTCTTTCTTATTCACCCCACCTCAGCCTTACCTAGCAAAAACAGTGTGCTAAAATGCCTATGAGGCATTTTTAGCTTAATTTTCACATCTTTTACCCTCCATTTGATCCAAGTCACTTTGGACACATACATAAGTAAAAAGTACAAATCAAAATATCTGCTTTTCATTGATTTAGTTTAACAATTAAGTGCCCAGGAGGAGCCTGGTGTACTCTCAGTTCTGTTAAGTTATTCCTCCTCTGGCTTATTTCAATATGCTACTGTTAAAAGAATGTGCCCTATCTTGAAGATAAAATTATAACTTGGGAAATATTGCAAGGTGTCTCAGAACTCTCACAATGACATGATTAATTCAAGAAGTGCATGGAATAGGCAGACCAATGTGGTTAAATATTATTGTTTTCTTTTCTTTTTAAATCATTTTAGGTTGGCTGGATAATGCACATTTTCATGGGGACAACTCCTGTTGAGTCTCTGGTAGCTGCAGGTAACATATTTGTGGGACAGGTGAGTTGGAGCATAGAAAAACATGCTAGCACAGAATTGCTAAATATTGTGAAATATTGCTAAATCATCGTTTTATGTGAAACTAGGACCCTAGTACAGCAGGACCGGTGGTTATTTCTATAATTCTAGTACGTTCGTACGTGGGCAGTGATGCACAATGCGCTGGGTTTGGGGAACCGTATGTTTTCCCAGCAGAAAATCAAGCCTGAATGTAGATGATAGATCTCCCTTAAAATTACTATCAGATTATTCCAAGTCTATGAAGAAATGTTTCAGATTTTTTTTCAATTGAAATGGGAAAAGGAATGAAAGGAGAGCACATGAGGCAGGCAGGAGCAAGAGAGACAGACGCTGCAGAAAACTAAGGTCCGTGGCTGGTTCTGCAATGCCTTAGCCACAAAAGTGTGGGACAGAGTCTAACAGTCTACTTCAATGGGAAATCCATTAAATTCGCACTACAGCAGTGTCCGTCCTGGGTTTCAAAGCAATGTGGAAAGACTGCCAAGTAGCATACAAGGCCAAAAGTGACATTAGCCTATCAGTTACTTAGCAGTTGTGCATCACATTGCTTCAAGATTTAAGCTAGTAGCTTTGCAAGTCACTGCCTCCAGCATGTGCTCCAGGCATGCCAAGAGGGCTGGGGGCTTTAAGCTGTCCATAGTGGCTGATATGCCTTACCTGTGGCTTAGATATCTAACTTACAATTGGATTAGGCTTTCTCAGCAATTTTATTGGGCCTTTGGGGTAGAGAGCAAACCAGCCAGGATTGTCTTTAGACAAGATGGTTGTTGGTACAGTATTTCTTCTTGGGGTAATAAAAAAACATGGTTTATTAATATTCAGAGCACTCATTAACACTAAGATTAACTAGTCAGAGCCACCTAAGTACAATTCAGCTACTCATTTTTCTGTCCTGGTCATAAAATAAACACCTGAGGGTTTATTAGGAAGTTCTTAATTTGGTAATTGT
The DNA here is from genome assembly GCA_013396935.1 of Baryphthengus martii. NCBI lineage: Eukaryota > Metazoa > Chordata > Aves > Coraciiformes > Momotidae > Baryphthengus > Baryphthengus martii. The sequence goes on along the minus strand of VWZK01005478.1, from coordinate 88,882 downwards.
TTTCCACTTCCAGACAGAGTCTCCTCTCCTGGTACGGCCCTACTTACCACACATCACCAAATCTGAACTCCATGCAATCATGACAGCAGGATTCTCAACTATTGCTGGAAGTGTTTTAGGAGCATATATTTCTTTTGGGGTAAGATAGGGAAAGAGAACTGGAAAATAAACTGTTTATGTGAAATCATGCAAGCATAGTAGCCCAGCTAAAATGCTTTAGAAATATATTGGAGTCATTCCCATCTTTTTTTTTTTTTCTTTTTTTTTTTCTTCCTGAAGGAATTAACCACAAAAATCCCCTATCTTCTGGCAGTAAAAAGGATACCAAGATCTGACCTTGTCATTGTTAAGTAGCACAAACATCTACCTAAGTAATACTGCAAGGAAATGACTGATTTATATACTTTCCTACAGTCAAAATGAACCAATGTGTGGAATACACTAACTGATCAACCTTCCCACTTCTGTGGCAGTGATGAAGATAAAGTTCTTTGGGAACTGTTGCTAGCCACATGAGCCTAAAGAGTTGACTTCTGACTGAGGTTCTAGTGGTGCTGTACAACCATGGGTAGTAAATGTCTCATTTGCTAAGAGGCTGTCAGGCCAAAGCCAGAAAAACAAGGTGGAAGGTGTGATTTGTGATCAGTAACTGGGGGATGATTGATAAATATGTTGGTTCCATATCTGAATTAAAAACATTGGAGAGGCAGAGGCAATAAAGGGAGTATTGACTAAAAAGACCGAGAAAGTAAGAAAAGAAAAGGAAAGATGAAAATACTGCAGAAGTTAGCGAAGCAGTTGTTTTGTGTGGAAATTTGTGGAAGAAGTGAAAAGGAAATAAACCCAAAAAAATATGTTAGGCCGTGTAAATTTTATTTTAAACACAACTTCAAGGAATAGAAACAACTTTCTGCCACTGCAAGGCATACAGAGGGTGTTAAGGAAGACTGGTTCTCACTCACCTGCTCTGCTGTTGCAATACCTACCTGCACTCAATGGAGCTGGGGTTTTTTTTGTTTTTTTTGCCTTCTGGCTTGCCATTAGACAGGAGTGAAGTAGCTTGTGTCTTGGAAAGATGACTCTGTACTTTTCATTACCTCGACTTTTCCTGTCTCTATTTGGCTTTCTCCTGTATTACTCATTCTCTTCCTTATGAGCAATGTGACCTTTTTAATGATCCATCATAGAAAAATCGCCCAAGCATCTAACAACATTAATTGTTTTCCTCCATGTTTGTACTCAATGTGGTTATCATAGCATATTTTGTGTCACCTGGAATTCTAGGTTTCTGCCTCCCACCTATTGACTGCTTCTGTCATGTCGGCACCAGCATCATTAGCTACCTCCAAACTATTCTGGCCTGAAACTGAAAATCCTGCAATAACTCTGAGGAGCGGCCTGCAAATGGCGAAAGGGTAAGCTGACCAAGGCTATAGTTAATAGTAATACTTATATAAGAAAAGAGATTTGGAAAAACAGCTGCTCACACATAATCTTTAGGGTCAGTACATGGTAGATGTGCAAGCAATAATCATACATTAACATACCCCAAATAAGTAGTTTATGAATTCAAGTGTCCCATTACAACATATGGAAGTATCACTACCCACTGGGACAGGCACAGAGATGTCAAAGACCTGAGTCAGACAGTAAATTCTCCAAAGAAAGAGGGAAATGCCCACCTGAAGGGACACACCAAGAGGTTTTACCATTTGCTCTGTTACTGTCTTTGCTTTGTAACAAATTTGTAAATGCAAACATAAAACAGCAAAGGTAGGGCAAGTAGTTCCAACAACAGCCATAAAAATGTTGCCTATCTGTAGTGAAACTCACTTTGAGAAAAGTGGGCAAAGTAAAATGCTTGTTAAGGACACGTTCCTGAAGATGCAAGGGCTGCCTCGAAGAAGAGCAATGCCTACTCCCTCCTCCCTGTGGTGCCACAGGCAGTCACAATACTGAGACCTAATCCAGATCTTACCCAAACCCAAATGTGCCAGAATTCATCCTCAATGCAGAAAAAGCCTTCTGTCCCAGTGGATCCCATGAGAATAAAGAGCAAAAACCTTTGCCTCATCACTTTTTTTCCGTATGAGTGAGCAGACAGTTTGGTAGTAGATCTCTATTCAAGTCCATGTAACATGTAGTTTTATGCTTTGTTCTGGAATTAAAAAGTGTTCACATGCCGGTTTTCTTTTCATTGATAAAGTGAATCAAATAACCTGCTGGAAGCAGCCAGTCAAGGTGCCTCTACCTCCATCCTACTGGTAGCAAACATTGCCGTGAATCTGATCTCCTTCCTTGCCCTGCTGGCTTTCCTTGACTCAGCCCTCTCCTGGGTGGGCAATCTGTTTGACTATCCACAGCTAAATTTTGAGGTATGGTCTCCAGGTCCTTCATGCAGCTTATATACGTGCGTAATTTGTCTTTATCAAACGTAATGTCTGTATGGTTTTGTTGTAGGTTGTTTTTTGGGTTTTGTTTGTTTGTTTGTTTTCTTTTGTTGTTTTGTTTTTTGATTGGTTGGTTGGGTTTTAATATGATCTAAAACCATGTATTTTTATGTACATATTCTTGAAAAATCTCTTTACAGCCAAAGAAAAATTGTTGCCCTGTAAATATTTCTGTATTCATCAGTCCATATATAGCTAGCTTCCTTCTGTGGTGTTCTTGCTAACCCAGGGACTATGTTTACAGAGCATTTTATGCTAATACCTGCCTCCTCTGACTTGGCAGTCCAGCAGATCTGCCAGGTATGCACTTGCCGACCCATTAACACCTCCTTCAGCTAAACATGAAAGCAGCTTTAACTTCAGAGAGAGCCATCAAGCCCTTAACGCTCACTTAGCTTCATTTAGATAAGGACATCGGGGCAAGGCTGGACTCCTCTGAATCTGTGCTTGCTCAATATCACTTAGTTTTCAAGACAATTAAACTGTAAAACTACACTCAAATCACTCAGCTGAACAAACAGGTTTTAATCAGGACTTCTTTTTTAAACCTAGGTCAATACTTTAGTTTTTGACCCAAGGCAAAGATCTTGGTTCAGCGGTTTGGAGCTTTTTGTTTTGCAAGCTCCTAATAAAATCCCAGGTGAAATATGGATGTAAGGTTGTGCCAAAGGTGCTGCAGAAGTGAATAGACGCTCATTAGCAAATGTGGCTTCAGCAATATTAAGATGCTACCCTGTACAGCTTCCACAGCTTATCCCGCTGCACAGACATCTGCAGCAGAGGAAAGGCACAAGTATGCATACCTCAGCCACACTTGGGCAAGGACGGGTATTTTAATAACTGCTGGTTGGAGTAAGATTTGGACAGACAGAGAACTCACAGATCACTGAGAATCATAGACACGTTGCATTCAGATATCCATTCCTTTTGAGAGACAATAACCTCTAGCCTTTTATGGGCAGAGAAGCCAACCAGGAATAGTAACTGCTTAAACATCTCAGTTACATTCACTAAGAAGAGTGTGATCAAACCCTTTCACAGCTGAAGCTATTTTCTCTCTTACCTAAAACAGGCTATATTGTCAAATTTGATTTGTAAAAAAACTTTTAACTCTAGGAAAAATGGTGTAGTTTTAATTATGTCAGATAGGCAGCTTTTATGCAGAGACAAGCCTTTGGTTTACACCAATTAGCGTCCAATAACATGGTAATTAAGCATGTTCATTAACAAAATTGATTTAATCAGTGGAAGAACTAGATTTCCCAGTTCTCTTATCAACTCAACCCTTCTCTTTAACTCAACTCTCTTGCTCTTTGTCAAGCACTATGCCCAATCTGAAGCCATTGTAGGGGAAAAAAAAGTCAAAGAAACTTTTGTTTTACTTATGTATAAAATTAGGGACATAACCAATTCATTTGTTTATTGGGTTTTTTTTGTTGTGGTTTTTTTTTTAATTTTTAAAAATTACCGAAGCATACCTTACTATTAAAAACCCACAGACTTCCAGACATTCTAGCAGCAAGAATTCAGAGGCCAATTTTCCTCCTGAAATAAAACAATCCTTATTTTAAGTTTAAAGAATTTATTGAATGTCATTATTCTTTGACCAATCGCATCTTTTGACTTGCTTTGTCTTACGTATTTTGCAGAGCATTTGTGCTTACGTCTTCATGCCATTCTCTTTCATGATGGGTGTAGATTGGGAAGACAGTTTTATCGTTGGTGGACTACTAGGTTACAAAACTTTCTTCAATGAATTTGTGGCTTATGAGCGCCTCTCAAAACTGATTCACAACCGAGAAAAGGGTGGGGACATGTACATTAATGGTGTGAAACAGTATATGACTGTAAGTAACATTTTCTATTCTACGTATCTATTGGATCTAATACATTTCTGCTGAGACACAACTTATTTTTTGTATGGGCATAAAGGGATAATCATTGCATATTACTCTAAAGCATGTATTTCAGTGACAGTTCAATTAAGAAAGTGCAGTACTGCTTTGTGAGACTGTCATGACTGTTACCACACCAGCTATCTCACACTAGCGTAACAAAAGAGAAGCACAGTTTTGGGGAGCACGCAATGTCCCAGAGGACACTGCGCTTAAGACTAAGACTGTCTTCAAGGTGAGTTTCTTCTTACCTCATTCTTAGCTAGCACTTCCCTACAAGATACTCTCCCAAGAAAATTCTGGTCAAGAACCGGATGATCCTCTTGCCTGTAGAGGTTTAGCTGGGCATTAGTATTAAGCTTCAAGAGAGGCAACCAGCAAGCTTTAGCTGATGGTCTTTAAGATACTGGCATGCCTCTGCTGCAGGTTGTGGTACCCTGTGCAGACGACAGTAATACAAGACATGTATTACATGGCACACATGTCCCTTGCCACACTGTGTCCAACCACTGTTTCAATTGCCAATGAAAGTTAGTTAGCATGAGGATTTCCAGCCAAAGCCTGGGCCCACCTCTCACTGACACATCGTCCCAGATTCACCCAACAGGATACATAATTCTTTCTACAATGCACTGAGGATGTCAATGCAAAGGGCATTCTAGGTGTATGCACAGGAGCAAAGAGCATGCAGGGATCAAGGCTGACCTTTGCAGCCATGACTGCTCCCCCATTTGGTCCACATGCACACCCAATGATGAATTTGCCCTCATTTTAAGCACAGTCAACAAAACCTACAATATCTGGCTTTATGCCTGCACTGGCCTTTCTCCCTCAAACAAGACAAATTATGAGTTTAGAGGACCCTTAATTAGGAAGCATGCTTTCGAACAGCTTTTAATCTTCACGTGATCTGGTCTAATGCTGTGGATACTTGTCTTATATGTAAAACCAAAAAGATGTTCCTGAGAGAATATTTCACAAGTGGAGGTGGAAAGCCAGGTGATTTGTTCTCATACTCACATACTTCCCTTATCATTCGTTACCAGTGCTCCTGAAATTCCCAGAAATGGGGAATCCTGACCTAGATGAACCTTTGGTCTGCCGTGCTATGTTCTACAAGGGGAATACAGCTCTGAACTCCTGAAAAAGTGAATAGGGCTTTTCAATATCTGAATGACAGACTTAAAATGCAGATCCCATCAACTGTATTTCATCCTTTCCAAAAAAAAAAATATTTCTAGTAATACGTAATATAGAACTTTCATGTTCACTTCTAATATATATAAAGAGCTGTATTAGATTTCATGGTAAAAAACTCTGAGATATAAAAATAATTTTGATTCATACTGGTAAAAATTGCCCAGTAGCTTTTTTCATTACAGCACAATGGTTCAGGTAAGAGTGTGCTTGATTTCCACTTTTAACTTCTCTTTGGCTTTAGAATTCTCTAATACCTCTAGGCACAGATATTCAGCCAGAGTGAGCAAACCAGTGGTTTTCTGAACTGCCTCATCTGAGTCAGTAATAACAAGGCTTCCTGTTCTCGGAGCTAGGAAAGTGCAAATGAAAACAGAGAAATCACAGTACACAAAGCCTTTTCTAGGAAAAGCAGGTAAAGTGGGTACTTGAAAACCATTTTCCTGCTTATGTGCTGAGTGATTGACGATATCTACAAATTGGTTTTCATAGAAATGGAAACAGAGAAACTTCTAACAAACAGGGAACCTACTAGAACACTCGCTCAGGCATCTTCAGCTTGGCCTAAAACACAGTAAATAGTAATTCAGAGCTGCCAAGTGGAAAAAAATTCACATTTGCTGAGATATGTTGCCTCCTCTCCAAAATGTTTGAACTATGTTTGTCTGAAGGTTTCAAGGTTTGTAGCTTGATTTTGACCAGAGTAATTTTGTGTCCTGTGAGGGGTCCCTCTAGCCAGGGCAAAGTCCAATAAACCCAACCTCGTCCCTGCTCTGAGGTCCAGACTAAGCGGGTGTTGCCCAAGGGGAGGGAGGAGGCTGAAGTCAGGAAGGAAACAAAGCGCTAACGGGGATTCCAAAATCATGATGCCCCTCTGCCTATTACTGCATCAAAAAGCACCCACTCTCTAGGAGACCCGTTCCCCTTTTCTTCTTCTGTGCAGGGAGTGGAGCACGCACAGAACAGCTTTGCACGTGAAGCTCTCTGCTTGCTCAGGGATGAAGTCAGGGATGCGTATCAAAACCTGACGTTTCAACAGAGTGTTATAGAGGCAACCCAGCTACAAACAACAGTCTGCGTTAAAGTTCTCTGACTCATACCTTCAGAAAACAGGAGTTAAATTGTCTTTAGTAAAATAAGAATTTTTTTTTTGTCTCTGATTACTAGTACTCGATTCAACAAAGCACAAAAATATACATGAAAAATAAAACCATCACATGATTTATGAGTCCGCATACAGGTGGTGGGGATGAAAACCTGCACCTTTAAGCACGAAAATGAGCCCACCTCTCTGAAAGCCACACACTGGGGCAGCAACCAAGCAAACTGGAGCGATTTCAGTTCTTGGAGCCCTGAGCTACAATGTCATGTTTTCAGACCTCTATATCAGCACAAGGTGTCTCAAACCACTCAACAAGGCGTGTGCTTGTTTTCTAGGTTCGCTCTGAAGTCATTGCCACATATGCTCTTTGTGGATTTGCCAACTTCGGCTCCCTGGGACTGGTAATAGGAGGCCTGAGTAAGATCACCTCTCACAGTCAACTTATTTAGCAAGCTAATCCAAATGAAAACACCCAACGGAACAGTTTGTGGGTGAAGTTTAGCAGCATAAGGGGCTGAGCAGCTGCTCTGCTGATCCCCAGCACCCAGCTGTGCATGGGACAGCTGGTGGAGAGGTTCAGGCTTTGGCGTGGAGGTACTGGGAGAGGGGCTGAGGGAAAAGGGAGGGGACCAAGCCCTGCTGATAGGCCTTCCTATCCATGCCTTCACATCATGAGCCTGAGCTACTACAGCCTTCAGGCTTCAGGAGGAGCAAACCAGTACCCTGTAGCCTGATAGTTTGAAAGACAAAATTGGCTGTTACCTGTAAAAATGCCACATGTATGTAGTGGGCTTATAGGGAAAGAAAGAGGTGATTCAGATCTCAAGGGAAAAAAGAAAAATTGGAAGAAACATCTAGGTTCCTTAGTGGGTGAATGTGTTTACCCTGGAGCCCACGTAGGCTCTGTGGTGCCAGCAATGGGGCAGCATGGAGGAATAGAACCCAGCCAAGGGGTCTAAGCTGGTGCCGTGCCTGGGGTTTGCATCTGAAACCCTGCATCGGCCAGCACAGATGTGCAAACTGCCAAAGCAACCAGAAGTCACCATTTTGTCCAAAAACAACTATCTTAACAGAAAGAGCTGACATAGGCACTAGACCTTCAAATATCACTCGACATTTGGTATTAGAAATGTCTCATTTTCACTTGTTTCTCCATGTTTCTCTTGTTGTGGTGGGAGAGGTGACAGGTTCATCTTCCTTTTGTCTACGTGCATTTGTGTTTGACACTCTTTAATTTTCTTCATAGCAAGCATTGCTCCCTCAAGAAAAAAGGAAATCGCTGGCGGTGCTTTCAGAGCAATGATTGCAGGAACTGTCGCCTGTTTCATGACAGCCTGTGTTGCAGGTACTGTACTCAAGTTTGGTGTCGCTTACCGTCCTTGACCATAGGGTGGCAGTGCGCCAGTACGATAAACACCTGGGCTCCCAACCCCAGCATTTTCGGGTTCGGCAGAATTAGAAGTCAATATGCAATGAAAGGTTCCAGAAAACTGGAATATGAAAAGATTTGTTTTATTTATTACTTTTTGTTGTTGTTGTTAGTGTCTGTGTAACATATGATTCACGAACAAGGCAAGTTACAGATTAGTTACAATCTCTCCTCCACACCACTGGCTACAGAAATGAAGAAGTAATTACGGAGCAGAATTGGAGAAGTGGAATGAAAGGAGGGTGTAATAGATGAGGAGTGAGGGGGAAGCTGAACAAATTTTTGCCTTAATATTAAACTGTTATTTTGGATTGATAGTATTCTCACAGAGCATTTAAGTTAATGAAATTGTCCTATTGTCCTAAGGTGAGACTCAACAGATGTGCAGAATTTCATGATGAAGTGTTAAAGCACTCATGTTCCCTCAGTGGAAAAAATATCTTGGTGCTTTATGTAGCTGGAAACAGCATGTCTGTTTCTACCACAGCTTCCCTATTCCTTTGTGTTCACTGCAGCAACAGAAACATACATGTTTTAAGAATAAGCAGGCATTACTTTCTGAAGATTATAGAACTGGTACACCGGAAATGTCACTTGTCTCACAGGCCTCCATAATATTTTAATACCTGACACAACTCTCTATAACTGAGGAATCAGGAGGTCTTACTAAAATATGTTATTTCATAATCCTGGCCTTAAAAATATAATTGTGAACAGCCACCTGGAAATCTTTCCAAAACAATAAAATCTGCTTTGGAAAGAAAATTGCATTCCACCCACCCCTGCCATAGCAAATGCTTTCCTTATGCCCAGAAGAAGGTAAAAATGACAAGGAATTTCTACTACCCCAGTTAAGATAACATATTAAAGATGTGTCTGTGTCCCACAATAGGTACAAGAAGGACCTATCACTTCTATGTTTTTGTATCTCCATTACTGCGGTGAAAGCTGGCGTTACTATTTATAGGAAATCTTGAGGAACATCTAGCAAAGCAAAAATAAATAAACCATAAATATCTCAATTTAAAACAAAAGAAATAGTCCTATATTTACTTGTACTGCTGTAAATGCAGCATATCTTCATTTTCATAAACAAAGTCACAATGGCCCAGGAGTGAGAAAGCCTTTAACATACCTTTTTAGTAGAATTAAAATGCGCAGAAAACCAAAATGGTCTAAGTGTAACAGGTTAACATAGTTTAATTTCTGCATATAGAAAAAAGATTTGTGGTCGTTTCTGAATCAAGTTCTGTAAAATGATTTGGATTTCTTAAAAATCCCACAGTTCAAGAGTTTTTGTCTTGCATCTTTACCAAAGTATCTCAGAGTGTGATCTCATATTAGCCAGAATGTTTCATCTGATCATGTCCCAGTGACTGACATCTCCAAGTGTTATCTTCCTCTTCATTACTCATTAAGAACATTGTTACTTACTTTACAGGAATGCTGACTGTCCCTGGTCTGGATGTTCCTTGTCATATCTTTTTAGGAAATGCTTTCAACTCCACAGATTTCCCTGACAACAGCACAGAGCTAGTTGAATGCTGCCAGCAATTCTTCACCAGGTATTGAGGAATTCTTTATCCTTCTGTCAGAATAATTTAGGGAGCTCACATATTCTAAATTTTTTTTTTTTTTTTTGTATTTACCTTTTTCCTTAGGCACTTGCTTTCCATGAGCTTGTGTCTTTTACAGAAATCAGTATTTTAATGCTACTAAACTGTTTTACTTTTCTTGGGCATTTCTTTGTTACTTGCCAAATCCTAACAGAACTCAAAAATTCTTTGTCCAAACCTGAGCTTCCCAAAAGGCTAAAGGTAGATGTTCATGTAAGGATTCAGTGGTCTAGGTGAGGCTCAGCTCAAATATTAACAAAAAATAAATGAAATACTTGAACTAATATAATATTAACATAGTACCTTCTTCTGTCTATGAAACTGGCTGAAGGTAATAGTAATGGTGCCTATTTTACAAGTATTTGGAGTACAAAAGTATCCTGAGGTAAACTATATTTGATAATTCTTTAACAAAGATGGAAAAGAAAGAAATAATTACATCACATAAGGACTGTACTCAGACATACTTAACACTATCTCACAAAGAACCAAAGATGTATGTATTTAGACTATGTCAAGAACCTTTTAAACTTGTCCTAATGCACTTTTTTTTCCCATTTTCAGAACTAGCTGCTTTAGAAATAAATACTCTAATTGACCTTTTTTTTCCATGTTATTGAAAACAGAAGAACTTCATCCTTTTTTTCACATTTATTCTAGCAAAAACAGTGCCCTAAGACTGAGCATTTGTCTACAACAAAAACATACAATGTAAATGTAATAGTGATGTTGCTGTAATCTGACCTACAAAAAGTCTCAACAAAATCCTTAAATGGGGAATTTTTCAGAATTATTTTGATTCCCCTGGATTTGCCTTCACACTCCCTCACTTAAATAAAATAAGGTGTTTGTACGTGTAGTAGAGAAGCATCTTCTTACACCTTCTTACTGTCAAGACTTGTGGTAACTTTAAATTTCTTATGATGTTTAACTCACATTACGATTCAAAATTTCAATCCTAACTTCAGGTAATTCTTCTTTTCTGTATTATTCTTTTGACATATTTCTTCCTTCCATGACTTGACATAAAACGTAGATTTGAATATGGACGTATACAACATATAAGTTGGCCTTATGTTTAAGGTAACATTTTTAAATGTATGCAAGGTACAAGGACTTAATACACCACCCCAATAAAAAGGGACAACGTCTGGTCATGGACTTGGCTGGTGCTTGGAAAGTCTCCTCTCTGTTTCATTTCTGATGAAAATTTTAACACATTTGAAGTTGCTTTGGAGAAAGTGTGTGTGTATGTGTGTGTGCATATGTATGTGTAATACACAAGAGTGAGAGATTCCCTCAAGAGAAAAGGAGTATATCTGATTTTTGTTTTTATCTCCTTCCTCAGTGTAAATCATGCACAGGAGATCTACTCTGGAGGAAACTACAGTCTGAATTCCTGGAAAGGGTGTTGCCAAATACTGCATCAACCTGCTTTTAATTGCACTTGGATTAAGCCTTAATTTTGGGGGGATATAGAGCATGAATAAGATCTGTGTTCATTGATAGGAAGGTAACAAAATTTTTCCTTTTCCAAAAACGTGAATACACCAGACACCCCCCCCCCTTTATTTTCCATCTTTTACCAGCCCAATTCCTCTGACTTGTTTTGAATTAGTTATAAATTGAACTACGATAAATGCAAAACACCTCTTGCTGAAGATCTCCCATTACAGATCAGAAGAGAACCTTTCTGAGCTTGATTCTCCTGATTTCATTTCTACCCTGAAAATGATGAATCTGTAGAATTAAACTGCTCTAGGCAAGATAAAAATCAGATTCGCAGGATTGAATGCCACTTACAGAAAGTTTTGAACTACAAATAATATTTAGAATTGCCATCCATTCCTAATAGTATTTCTACTCTTTTTCGTATCAGAGAAGTGCTTTTACTGTACAAAAGATAAATTACTCTGTTCTCAGAAATCTCTGTACATTTCTTCTGGCAACTGTGGCTGCACATAGACTGAGCAGGCAAAATGCGGTGCACCTCATCAGCTTGGTCACTGAAGCACCCAAATCAGGGACTCGTCACTGTGTGCCCCCATCCCCCTCCTTCCTGCCCACAGAGGTATCCAGGAGGTTGGTCACTGTTTAGAGGTAACTCTTATGAATGAAGTTCATGCTCAAACTTCAGAGAAAGTCACTTGTATTTATTCTTCTCAATCTTTATTGTTAAGAATTGTGAAAATTGATCCTGGAGTCACCAACCATGAACTCAGAGCAGTATTCCTACCAGAAAGAACAGAGCTGTGCTGCAAACCAAATGTGGTAAAATGAGATCCTAATCTGACTGTTCCCTGTGAAAGCAATATTAATGGATCTTTAAGACCTCTGGATGATCCTCTTGAAAATGAAAACCTGTTATATTTTTAAGCTTCAGCTCTGACATGGACTCCAAAGCTGAAAAGTTTTTTGTAGATCATTTCACAAAAGATTGTTATATATATATTCCTTTCCTATGACATTGTTAATGCCAAAGACTTGACAAAAAACAGCTAAGACCTGAAGTAGAGGAATATTGCAAAGAACTGACATATTGTCCAAAATTTGTGCAAATGGAAATGAACCAGTTTGTTCTGACAAAACAGTAACTAACTTTTCAGACTTCCATTAATTGCTACAGAATCTGTTCTGGGAAATCCAGGTTCATAAATTTAGCTGCTAGTACAGTTATTTTCAGGGAGCATTTAATGAATTTGTGAAATACATAGTTCGCTGTAAAACTAACTTAATCCTCCAAAAAATTATAAATGCCAGTATTGCTATGACTTGTGATTTTTGTCACAAGGTTCATATTTTTAGGTGTTTTTATTTAGCTTCATCTTTGTGTCTCTCTGGACTGAAAAAAGGAATCATGCATTTCACCCACTCAAAGTTAACCTAGTGGCTTGGACCCTGAACTATCAGGGCCCAGGAAACATTTCTGATATCACAATTGCCAGCAAAAATGAACATGAAACATAGACCTGAGAAGAAACACTTGATTCTATCAAATGCTTGCAGTGGTGGGTTGACCTTGGCTGGATGCCAGATGCCCATCAAAAAAGGCTTGTGAGTCAATATAAAACAGGGAGAGATCATTCACTAATTACTATTACAGCCAAAACAGACTCAACTTGGGGAAATTTAATTTATTACCAATCAAACTAGAGTAGGATAATGAGAAATAATAAAAAAAAAGTCTTAAATCACCTTCCCTCCACCACTCCCTTCTTCCCAGGCTCAACTTCACTCCTGATTTTCTCTACCTCCTCCCCTCCAGAGGTGCTGGGCGATGGAGGTCGCAGTCAGATCATCATGTTTTGATCTTCCAATTCCTTCCTCCTGAAGGGGATGACTTCTTGCACTCTTTCCCTGCTCCATTGTGGGATCCCTTCCAAGGGAGATAGTTCTCCGTGACCTTCTCCAGTGGGATGCAGTTCTTCACGAACTGCTCCGGCATGGGTCTCTTGCCCGGGGTACAGTTCTTCAGGAGAAGACCGCTCCATCTTGGGACCTCTCACAAGTCCTATCAACAAATCTGTTCCAGCATAGGCTGCTCTCTCAATGGGGTCCCAGATTCTGTCGGGACCCTGCTCCTGTGTGGGCTCGTTATGGGACCACAATCTCCTTTGGGCATACACCTACTCTGGCGTGAGGTCCTCTATGGGCTGCAGGTGGCTATCTGCTCCACTGTTTGTATCCACGGGCTGCAAAAGGACAGCCTGCCTCACCATAATCTTCACCACACTCTGCAGGGAAATCTCTGTTCTGGCATCTGGATCACCTCCGTCTCCTCTTTCACCGACCTTGGTGTCTGCAGGGCTATTTCACATATTCTCACTCCTCTCTCTGCCTGGAGTCGCACAGCAGTTTTCCCTATTCTTAAATATGTTATCATAGAGGGGTTACCACCATTGCTGGTTGGCTTGGCCTGGGCCAGCAGTGAGTCTGTCATGGAACTGGCTAGCATTGGCTCTATCACACGTTGGGAAAGATTCTAGCAACTTCTCAAAGAAGCCACCCCTGTAGCCCTCTTGCTGCCAAAACCTTGCATCACAAAGCCAATACAAACTCTATACTTGTATAGACTCAAAGATTTATGAGAACATTTTAGAAGTAGTAAATAACAGGGGAAGCCTATGAGTAGGCATCCCAGTTTCAAAGAGCTTGGAAAAAAAGGGGAAGCTTAACCCGCTTTGCACTTACTGTCATGGCAGTGCACAATGAGTTTAACTAAAGCAGATAACAAGTTAATGAAGCACAGGTGGCGTGACTCAATCTGTCACCCTCGGAAGTTACCCACTGAATGCCAGTACATATTTAATAGCTTCATGGAGCTTCGCGCTGTAGCATTCACAGGGTGTTAGTCACTAAAAATCACCAGTAATAATTCTAGTAAATGTTTTATGTAGTTCAGTGTACAACAGTTCCAGGAAACTTACTGTGTAGCCTTTTTCATGCTCTGAGCATATGCAATTAAAAAGAACTATACTTAATGTAAGATAAGTACTCTCCAGCACAGTAAGCGTTCTCCAAACCAGGTATCACCTCTTTCTCACAAGTAACATAAGTTGAGAGGCAAGATGCTAAAGATACAGACTATGAATACCAATTCTTTTCTTCTGCAGATTGCAACAGTTTTTGCTACAGAGTGGTCTGACTGCTTCCACTATTCACTGCCATAAACCCATGATCTTCAATTTTTTTGTGTCTGTGGATCACTAACAGATCTCCAGGTTTGAAGTAGATACAGGTAGCTTTAAAGTCACTTAAGCATGCTGCTCAGCAGTGGAGTATAGCTGGAAAGGTGGCTCTGAACATCTCCAGCAGTGGTAGAAGAAAAATCTGTGTCTAAGGCACTGACAGAGGGCAAGGGAATCTTGTGAGGTACATGCCTCTGAGGATAGCTGGTGTGAGGCCCAGAGTTTGGAGTTTGGGGGCATAGTTCACCCTTGGTGGCACCATCCTGACTCTGCAAGCAAGCCCACAGAAGAAGTAGGCCTGCTGCTGTCCTGTCAAACACAAAAACAAGTGGCAGATTACAAAACTTTCATGCTTGAGAGGCTAAATTGAATTCCCCTCTTGTTTACATCAGTCTGAACTTCAGGGATCTTCACTGAAGCTGGAGTTACTATGCACTTACACCAGTGTAAATCAGATGAGTAACTCTTCTCGTGGATTTGATTTCAAGCTGGTTTTAGAGTCTATCAGTCCATAGCAGCTAATGAAAGTACTTCAATTAATACAATATCGTATAATGATCACTGTAACTATACTCGTGCTTTGGTTTCACCTCGTGGAGCTCTGAATCTGAAACCTGAGAATATTCAGAAAAAGACTGATGAAAACTAGCTTACTCTTTAGTTCAGAACTACTACTACATGATGGTTTGAGAGAAAAAAAATCAAAGCATTTTCTTGTTGCTATGATATTCTGCAGCATAGGGATTCACTATAGCAACTAGTGCATTGCCTCAAAAGGCATTGATCAGAATGCGTAGGTTGCCGTGGTTGCCATAGTGAAAACAGGTATTTCCTTTTTGCTATATTGATTGGTGCCTATGGTGTCAGGTAACTAGAAATGTCAAGGAGAAAGGAGCATAGAACACAAGATTGATGCATGTTCCCTGGTGGCAAATATAGATGGCAATTCAGTACCGCATTTGTCTACATGTCTCAACGTTTAGTGTCAGGGCCGTCCACTAGACCTACAACAGATGATCTTTGTTAAACCCCCTCTCTCTTCCCAAAAGGAGAGAATGGAAATAAGTGAGAGATACTTATGGATTAGAAAAGAAAATTAATTTAATGAAAATAATACTAACAAAAACATGTGCATGGAAAACCAATACTGAGCACAACCTCCCTGATGGCAATCATGTCATCATCATCACTGATGCTGTGGAGCAGGCACTGAGCAAGTCTCAGACTGAACACAGTGGCAGATGGATTGGGATCAAAGGTAGAATGAACAGAGTTCTCCTCACACTCTGGCCGTTGAAGAAGAGAGCTTGACACTCATGGTCCCTCAGTTTTGCATTGAATATGAGGTATATGGGATGGAATCCCTTGTTGATCAGCTTAAGGTCCCCTGTCCTGTCCACTCCTATCTGCAGGTGCAGGCCTTTTACTTTCTGCACTCCCAATGTGATACTCAAGATCCAGCAGTGGCCTTGGTCTGCACACCAATCCTTGGCAGTAACTCTGAACATGGAGCGTTATCACTGTTGGAAGCAGCCACTGCCTGTGAAAACATGCTGCTAACTTCATAAAGTGCAGGTAGTTAGAAGAACTTAGCTGAAAAGTAAAATCACTGAACAGAATTAGTTCTATTCTATCTTAAACTAGAACAAGATTAAATAAGAAAATCTTGAGATTTTACATTGAAAATCTTGCATGTTAGCAGGATTAAATATATGTAAGAAATACTATACTTGGGTCTTGTTGCTTACTTGTTTTCCGGATGCTAGGGAAGGGTTATTACCTCAGCAGCCAACTGCATTGCAACTTTTGGAGTCCCCATGTTACAGAGAACAGTCCCATGTGTAAGCTTATAAATGTGGATTTGCACCCAGTTGCAAGTTTTGCCACAGGCCCCATGGGTACTTGGGAAAGTTTATCAGCTCTGTGGTGTCTCTGTTCCTGATCTGTAAAATGGATCAGTAGCCTGAGGTGGGAGTAGGGTGTTAATCTTTGCAGTACAGCAAAAAGTGTTAGACAGCAGAAGTGGGAGAGCAGAACTTTTGCAGTTGTGAGATGATACATCCAGGAGCGCCTTCCAGTCTGATTGTGTACTGAAAAGTAATGAGAAACTATGCATTATACATCCAGCTTCTGTCAGAGGCTCTTACATGTGGATGGAAACAGATATAACCCCACCAGTGTGGCACTTTTCCTAAACCAGCGGCTCTGTCCTTGTACTACTTTACTGCAACAAAACTATAGCAGAGCCCAGACTGAGATTTCAGGTCAGGCTTTATTTACCAGGCTTTATTTGTTGTGTTCCCAAGCCTCCTGCTTCCCTCCTTTCATCTTTTCTTCTTCTAACCACTCTATGGCCTTACACATCTTTCTGTATCTGTTGCTTTTACTCTTGATCACCTTGGTTTTGATTTCACTCGTCACCACAGGGACGTTGGAATCTTTCCTTTCTCAAGTCACTAGGTGGCAGAACACAATCAGTAAAAGCTGCTTCCAAGAAACATAGGGGTACAACTACCTAGCCTTGTATGTGCATATATGAATCTACATATATACATGGCCTATTTGTTTTTTTTGTTGCTCAGAATTTCAGGTTAAATAATTTTATTAACTACATCCCATTTTCAGGTAATATAAAAATATAATATGCTTTGGACCGAGTGGCTTGCTTGTCTGTAGTAACTGTAGTGAAAGTAGTAGAATGAATTTTGGAACAAATAAAGGCTTAGATAATGAAAAGACTTGCAAAAATGGTGGTGTGGGAAGGGTAGTTGTGCACGCAGCTATAATATCCCTATTCTACTTAGCTGCAGTTAATGTGGTGCTAAAGGTTTCTAAAACTCATATGTGGTCCAGAATAACAACATCAATAACAGCACCAAAGTCCATTTTACTGTAATCTCCACCACTAGCCCAGCTCTCAATCAGCCTTGGGGCTTACTGAACATGATAAGGCTTTTCACATGCTGGTATAGTTTTCCTTATTTGCCTTGTAGAGGGTTAAAAGGGAGCAGAAGGAACCAGCTTACTGCAGTAAACTCGGTTAAACAAAACCTATCAAGGATGACATACACCATGAGTAGCAGTCCTAGAAAATGGTACCCTTAGGAAGGAGAAAGAAATGATAGATTGTGGAGAAAGCAATGACAAGATATCCTTATGAGATGTGACTCAAACAAATGACTTATTTCTGGAGTATCGATCGTTGCAGTGTCTAGCAAACTCTTTATTTACAGGGAAGAGGAAAGCACAAAGAGCTTCCCCCGCCTTCCAGAGATACTATAACCACTACTCAAGAGCTTTAATACTTGCTGGTAAATATGGCAAAGTAATCCACTTCGCAAAACAGTAACCTGCTCACAATATGTTGCAAGAGCTTGTACGAAATTTAAAAGGCTCTTTAAAAGAGACTATATGGGTATAGTCTGCTCAAAACCTAAATAAGGAGAGTCTCTCCAATACTTTAATTGAGAAATATTTCATCAAAAAATATGAGGCAGCAGAACACTTGCTACTTACTTTGGGCTATTCTTCATCTCTCAGATCTGCAGTTGTCTTAATGGGGACATTCACAAAGGGCATACATAAAGGCAAGCACATGTGAGCACCCATCCTTAAGAAACCTGAACTGGAACCTTCCATAAAATATTCTTGAAAGAGCCGAAAGGCTTGAAGCTGGAGGCAGTGTGCTGCTGAGACAGGCTCAAATAGATTTGACTTTCTTACATTAAATTTTCTTCATATTTCCTAATGTTATTCTATAAAGCCTGTTATGTATGCTTATTGTTGGAGTTAATTAAAGCCATTGTGGGTAGTAGGGGCATTGGGGAGTGTTGTTGCTCTTACCAGCAATGCCTACTGTTGAAAAGGCTCTCTCTTCTGGAACATTGCTCATAAAAGCATTTTCACTTGAATATAAAAGGAAGCATATTTCCCAAAGATATTTTTAGCTCTTTCCAAAAGGTGCATTTCTGTAATGCAGACTTTATCTTGACTGTTTCCAATGAAGAATTTGTTAAATAATGGTCAAAAGGAAAATATTAAAGTGTTGATCTAAGTCACTGTTGTGTTTTCTCTACATTTTTTTTTTCTTTCCAGGGACATAAAAGACTTTAAATTACTTTTTAAGTGATAACTTTCCATTCCGTGAGGCTTGCTGTCTAAAGTTCCTGCAAAATGTTAGTGTCAACTGGAAGGACTTTCTTCTCCATGCCTGCGTATGTGGCAATAACTAGAAAAATATAATTCTTTATCATTGCTATTCTGATCTATGGAGATGCTGTCCTTTGCAGTTCTTTGAGGATTCAGTAGGATGCTTTAAATAGTCCTTAAAATAGAAATGGGAAGGTGCTTTCAGCTGCACCTAGATTTATTTCTTCTCTGAGACACCTTCAATCTGTGCAAACATCTCCCCAAATTGTACCACATGGATATCAGGCAAAAATGGCTTATGCATCGTATATATATGTTCTCTTACATGTGCTTAGTTATATGGCAAAAAAAAATTTTTTCAATGTGTATGATTCCCACTAAAACTATATAAGATGTCAGCAGGTGAACTGCATTACTTTTGTGCTTGATATTTTGTCAGATACGGCTCTTATAATTACTTCTGCACAAATCCAGTCAGGTTATTACTCAATAGCCATCAATGAGAGAAGTAACCTGATTCCTGAAAATACTTGTCTTTGCAGCACTAGTAGTCAAGAAAAAAATTCTTATCTGACAAGCTAGAATCTGTGAAATAAAATTCCAGTTGAACCAGATCTGATAGTGCTGATCAAAGTAGGGGAGAATGTTAATTCTTCCCCTGGTTTGTTCTGAAAGGGGACATTGAGGAAACCAGTTTTCAAAGGACAAAAATTCTTCCATTTGCAGGTTATCTTTCCCAATATAGACAGCTCAAGAGAGACACGGCTGAATCTCAAGGTCTTGGTACAAATGATCCAGGAGCTATTCTGGTGGCATTGTGAACTATTACTGTTCTTTCTCTAAAAATTACCTCATTTAAGATTCTTGGAAGAGCCTTTATTACATACATGTCCTAGAACAAACTGCTGCTGGACGTCTTTTTCCTGATTGTGACAAAACAAGACTAGGTTGATCATGCCTGTCTTGTTTGATGGCAGTGTTTCTAGCAAAATATATTCTAAAACACAGTAGATGTAGTTCTGAGTGTATCACTTTCACAGGGGCCAGGCACTAATCTCCATTTTACTCCATTGTACAAACAAATAGACCAAGTACCAGAGAGATTTTGTTCCAATTTTTATGGAATAAACAGAAAACGCATGTGTAGGGATCAAGGTAACAACGGACAGGTGTACAGAACAGTAGTCACAGTAGTACTATCACAGATAAATTAAAGGCAGTACAAATTAAGCAGCTGTTAATGATACGATATAGAGCACAATACGAACACAACCAGGGCTCTTTTCCTAAGTAAGAGTGTGAATGCATTCTATTTGTATAGTGCAGTCCTCAACTGCTGATAAAACAAGACACTGCAAGCACATAATCTCTTCCTTTCACTGCTATGCCCTACATTTAATAGTCCATGGCTAGGACTGTGTTGGTAGGCTCCACCACAGGCTGTGTATAAGAGCCAACGTTCTCATTTTTTTTATCACAGGTGTGTCCATGTGGCTTTGTTTCCACCAGAGAAAAACAACTGCATCTCAATGGATTGGTACTTGAATTTTGTATATATGTATCCATCCTAGAGAAGTGGTGGAATCACCATCCCTGGATGTGTTAAAAAATCGTGTGAACGTGGCACTTAGGGACATGGTTTAGTGGTCATGATAATGCTGGGTTGACAGTTGGACTTGAAGATCTTAGAGGTCTTTTCCAATCTTAATTATTCTATGATTTTATTCTGAGAGAGTTCCTTCATCACAAGTCTAGACAGACCAGGACTGAAAATGTATACTTCTGGCATTGCTGTTGGTAGCATCCGTGGACCTGAAAAGGGAAACAAGGACAAACTTTTCACAAAGGTGTTTCTAAAGGGAGGGAGCAAGAGACCATATCTTTGTTTGGGTTTTTGGTGTGCTTGGTTATAAGTAGTCGGCTCAATAACGTTCAAAATTGAAGGAACATATCAACTTTACAATATCTTATTTGGCTGTCTGCTCTACATTGGGTCTCAGGACTCGGGCATGAGGTCTAGCTGGCTGTTCTGGGTGGATGATGGCTCTGTGCTAGATCTCTGCCATAAACCAATGTAGATGATGCTGTTAGAGCTCTTCTAACATCAGTGGCAGGAGTTACGGAGCTGTCATTGCTGGAGCGCTCCTGCAAACAAACACACTGTTATGATGAAGAGATGCATTGAGTTTACATGGCAAGGTTTTGGTAGCAGGAAGCTGCAGGGTTGGCCTCTGTAAGAAGAGGCAAGGGTTGCTCACCATGTCAGACACAGCTGGTTCCAAAATGGACTCGTCACAGGGCACATGTGAGACCAGCAACAGCACTGTTGCTGTCTCTGTACTAACACATTTAAGAAAGGGAAAAGCATGGAACACCAGTTGTGAGAGAGATTAATGAGAAAAACATGAGAGGAATAGCCCTGCAGACACCAACATTGGTGGAGGAGGAGGGGAGGAGGCAGGAGAGTAGAGATTCCCCTGCAGCCTGTGGAGAAGACCATGGTGGAGTTGGTTGTCCTCCTGCAGCCAGTGGAGGATGATGCTGGAGAAGCTGTAGACCCTGCAGCCATGCTACAACAGATGGATGTGCTCTGAAGGAACCTGCAGCCCATGGAAATCCTACAAGGGAGGAGGCTTCTGACAGGTCCTACAACCCATAGGGGACCAATACCAGAGAAGTCTGTCCCTGAAGGACAGTACTCTGTGAAAAGGAACCATGCTGGAGCAGTTCTTGAAGGGTTGCAGAACAATCTTGGAGGTGCAGCTGTAATCTCTTCTGGAGGCAATGTTAGCAAATATCAAACTCCAGACTGCAAAAGGAACAGTATGAGCTAAAAAAAGAAAATTTTTACTCTGTTGCAGAATATCCTCACTTGCATCTTCCTTTCCTTTATAACATGTGAAAAACTGCTTTACTGCTTGAACACAACTTGGGCACGGTTCCCTACCTTGTTAAAGTACAAAATGTAGGTCTTGTCCTGTAACTGTGCCTTACAATGACTGTACATAAAGTCCTCATGTTATATACATGGAAATATTTCCATAATCTGTCTATGTGTAGCCTATGGAAAAGACTCGGGCTATGAAATTGGATTTCATGTCGCAGCAGGCTGGATGTGAAAAAGAAAACAATAAGCAAACAAATTCCAGGTGCTGTCTATTAAAAAAAGAATCATGAACATCATAAATGGCATTAATGGAAATATTACTGGCCTACCACCTTATGCTAACTCCCTGTCTAATTAGAAAAGCAAACCAACCCTGTTTAACTGTTATTTAACAAAACAAATGAGCTACATGAACCAGTCTGAGTCTTCTAGTTAGTGTAATCATAATCTATGTTATTTGTCTCATTCTTCTCATGCAAACTATAAGGTCATTTAAGGATGAAATTAATTATTTTTCATTTCAGCTACTTTAGTTACAATTTATTCCTGAGTAGTGAAAATCTGCCCAGGAAGGTCTGAAGAAGGTAAAGAACATCTTCAAAAGCAGACTTTGTTTCTATTCCTGTACTTACTTCTACAGGGCTCAGCAGTGTTGGCACCGGGTCTGCTCTGTGGTTCCACCCTCATAAGGACTGGGTGCACCAACAATAGGAGTGACTGAGCCTGGGGTTGCCATGCTGCTGTGAACATGTTAGATGAACCATGTCCCTGGGTTCTGGGACAGCTTTTCAAGCATATCACACTTACAGACAGCTTCCATGTGCCCAGCATCAAGCTGTTTGCATTCCAGCACATTTGGCCAAAGTGGCCAGGGGGGTCACAAGCCAGAGTCCAAGTATACATCTTAAGAATTTGCTTTTCTTTTCTGATTCTGAAATGAGATCTGAGCCTCTTCAAAACTGACTATGTCCCCTGAGCAAGCTGTTCACAACAGAGGTTCCTTTAGTGCTCAGGCTTGTGAGGTGTGGTGGGCTCTGCCATCAGCCAAGGTCTTTTTCAGATGTACCCTCCTCTCCACCATTCTTCTGCTTAAAAATTCCTTCGATTTACCAGTGCACTGGAATCCTATGATTCCTCCACAAAAGTATGTCAGGAAAGAAACTGATTTTAAAGAGTAACAAACAAACCAGCAAGGATGGCATGGGGCATGTAGGATTGAAAGAGGAACATTTTTTCCCTGAGGTGAAAGTTTCTTATGACTGTTTTCTCCCTTTTGTCTGTCAGTAATGGAGGATCTCCAAAAGAGTACTGCCTGCTGCTCTGGATTTCAGGTCTGGGGAATGTAGAGCTTCCCTCTTCTACAGAATTTAGTTTTACGGAATACTCTCTAAAGACAACTGCTACAAGTGAAAAAAAATGTATGAAATCTCCAGATTGATGGATCCTGACCCCTGACAACTCATATGCATGCTTTTAATCTGTTTCTAGTCATTTGCCACAAAGATCTGAAAAACTTCCCCCATGCTGTTTGCACTGTGACATTGTAATGATCCATACAGCATTGGAGACATACTGACATATGCTATGGCATATGTTGTGAAAACATATGAGCTTCAGTCCTTCTCTGAGGAGAAAGAGGATGGAGGTATGGAAGAACGTGTACCTCCAGACACAACAGACGCCTTCTCCTACTTGAGTGTTTGCATTTCTGGCAGATATTTCTGAGACTCTGTGGCATCTGTGTGAGATTTTCAAACTGCTTTTCTGCCCTTCCTCACTGCTCTGATCCTGTAGTGAAGGAGCTTGCCAAGAAGGTTACCATGGCTCCCTACAGCATGAGTTAGCGGACTCAGTCCTTTCCCTAGCACCCAGGGGATGAGGACTCCCTCCACGCTCTGTTCTCCCTTTGATAATTTTTTCTTGTCTAGTGTCTCCAGTATACATCCCTGTGTCTCCCTGTCCCTCCTTTCAGAGGCCAGAGTGTACTGTTGTTTCCCAGGCAGCTACAGGGAAAGCGGGGAGAAGGTTACAGCAAAGAGGGCAGGGGTGTAGGCAAAGGAGCTGTAGGATGCATGGTGTCAGACAGGATGGAGTGAGGGCTTTGTCCGCATGCAAAGTGCCAAAATTTAAAGCTGTCGTTGCAAAACAAGACCCTAAAAGCTGCCTGCAAGCTGAGGATCATCATATCCCAAAGAGGATTTTTCAATACCATGTTTTCTGGGTGTACTCAGAAGTATCTACAACTTCTCACCAGTCCAAAGGTAAAAGATGGAAAAAAACAAGCCTGGAAAGCAGAGCTGAAATACAAAATACAAAACAATGGGTAATTATATCCTTTGAGTGCTGCTTGTACAATTTTCCTGTGACTGTTATTTTCTGAAGCAGGTTCTCAGAATCCACTTTGTTTTTCTGTATGGGCTGAGATTGTGATTTGCATTTTTATTGATGTCCTGTGTTTAGGAGTTCCTCACCCTAAGAAATATGCATATGTCACACATCTGGCGTATAATAAGTTCATTGTTGTTAATTGACAAATTCAGTTTGTTTAAAGCTACATTTCTTTCATGAGAAAAAGGGAACCAAAGTACATATTTTAAAATTAGCTTTTGGACAATGTTTTAGCAACAAGTATGTCCAGGGAATTTATTATAATTCTCATCAATGTTGAAAGTTTAACTGACTTCTCTCTCATTGTGAATCTCTCACAGATGTATACATTTTATTTTGTTACCTGATCTTTTCCCCAGCTCTAGTGCTGTCTGATTTCCAAAACACCATTTTTAGATGGAAGAGAGAGATGACTGCAAATGTTATTCAGAGGTCAGATTTATTTTTCCTTTGTCAACTTTTTTACTTCAAAGGTGGGTTGGTTTTTTTGTCTGTCACAACATCTCTTCATGCAGCTGGAGTTTACCTACTGTGATGAGGAACACCTTAGAAAAGCTTGAGACTGATCTGTATCCGTAGGCCAATTGCTTTGTGGGAATGATCTCACTTTGAGCTTTGAGTTATTTAATTGTTCGTTTTCCAAGCTCAGGTTTTCAAAGAGTTAGAGAACTGACAAACATAACATTTGAGGGAAGGTGGTAGAGTATTAGTGCACTCACTTTTCATCAAGTAGGTTTCCTGCAGTAATCATTCTTGAACGCAAAGAAGCCTATTACTGAAAACATCCATCACTAGAAAACCCTCAGCTTCAACGTGACAACTAAATAATCATTTTAACTTTTGTCTAGACGTTTGGAGAGCATGCTTGCTCTATTGCAACTCATCAACTTTGGCTGATTGAAAACTCAACTCCATCCTCTTGAGTCTCTGAGAGTGATGGGAAATTCATCTACTTTAGAAACTCCTGCCACATTCTCCAAATTCCTCTTCTTTTTTACCTATTGCCTCCTCAACATTCTTCCCTGGTTTCAAGCTGTTGTTGTTTTACTCATGTCCTACTGACTCAGCTGTGTGCTGTTTCTATGGTTCCCTCTTTTTAAAACCACTTTTTCTGAGTCCATCAGCTACATTGCCTTTTTTTTCTAGTCCTTTCTCACAAACCTGTTTGACAGTTCAGCCTTTTGGACAATTAAGCGCATGTTAGGGCCATCCAGCCACACTCATCTCTTGGTTCTGGGCTCTCCTCATCTCATCGCTGAATTTCCCTCTCCTCCTGTTTTTGTAGTCTTAAACCCAGAGCACACTTAAGCAGGGACTACCTGTAAATATACGATTAAATATCCAGGTAATCATACTAGACGATAAACGAAGGGCCAGATCATGCTGAGCATTAGAAAGTTTTTCAGTCTACTGCCCTGTCAGAGTCACAGCAATGTAGAGGCCTGTTTCAAAAGCAAGCAGAGTCAGATGAGGTCACACCAATATTGGAGAGGTTGTGGTTTGGACAGTAGCTGAGACAGGATATGCTGTTTTAAGATGATGAAGTAATAGATCTACATACACAAAACTTTGCTTGAGTTACCCGTCATTTTATAACTCTGCAAGCACATGAACAAAAAAAAATATAGTGTATGTGTGTTCTCAAGATGCCACTGTCAGGGAAAACTAGAAGAAACAGGTTCACGTGTAGCAGGTGCAGTGTAGGCTTTAGATGTTCAACACAGTCTTCCCAAAGTCACTCTGCAATGGTATTTAAAATATCAGGAGTAAATATGCTCTTACAATGGGCTAAGCAAGTAACACATTCTGTTACAGGATCTACATCTAAATTAATGGATAAAAACACTGGGTTTCCTCTTTTTCCCTGGAGAAATTCAGAGAATGACATCAAGATCCAAAGAACAACGCTTTCAGGGCTTAAGTAAGGAGCCCTCTCTCTTAGGTGTTTTTTTTTTTTAATGTAACTCTTTAGGGGCTGATTGTGTTTTTCTGAAAGAGAAAAATCATTACTGGGAGTTGTGGTAGTGCAAAAGTGTATTGAGAAGTTGATGACATGGTAACCACAAGAGTGATTCTCAAGTGGCTCAGCACACTGTAAAATCCTGAGAGGCTAAATATGTGTTGCTACCCTCATTGGCGGTGCAGTTCATAGATTGGTGGCTTTTGTCATGCTTTAAAAAGAAATACTTGTCTCTCTTCACTCTAATGTGAGATGTGGCTATAATTTCCACAGGTCAAATCAGTCTTGTTACTGCAGTTTGCTTTCGCCATTTCTGCTTTTATTTGTACTTCTGTTAGCAAAGGAACCTGAGTGTTCTGCTCTCATTTAGGCAAGGATCAGAAAACTACTGTATGTAATATCTGTGGTGTTTTTGATTGTAGGAAAAAGCATGTCAACTGAATGTTCCTTCCAAAATTATTGGTAAAAAGAAGAGTTAATAATATTGATAAAAATCATTTCATTCAGACATCAGACTTCTCAAATGCAGTAGCACAGGCAGCATCTGTTTTGCACTATCTCTCCGTACATGTTGACCTTGCTACACTGGCCACATTCAGCAGGTATTTGCAAATCTTATTTCATAATCACAAGTATTACGTAAGTCTTCTGCAAGCTCTGTGTTAGGTTGCCATCTATCAGACAGTTTCAAATATTTAGAAAGTTAGGAAACAGCTACAGGTAATATTAAAAGAAACATACAGGTATTTGTCACTTGGACAGTTATTTAGTTCCTGCTGTGATACACAGATAATTGGGGTAGGGGGGCAAGAAAAAGAAAATGGAGCCAAATGGAATGACTGACGTTCAGCTTTATGTCTAACCAAGAGAGAATATGGGAGGGTGCAGGCAGAATTGAAGTCCATACGAGTTAGAGCATAAGGAAAGGAGTAAGCTTAGAATCAAAGAATGGGGAAAGAAAGAGATGGGGAGTTAAAAAAGAGAGAGTAGTGAGAGGGAGAAATAGAAGGGGCTAAAAGAAATTAAGGGAGAGAAAATAAGCAGGGAGTAGGAATAGAAAAAGAGAGGTGAGTAGAAGAAACAAAGTGATTGGAGTGACAGAAAGGTCGAAGAATGAGTAAGAACATTAAATTTATAGGGCCAGGATGATGAAACAGAAATAAATATCAGAGAAGAAACTATAAGGACATTAAGTAATTCAAAGCAGCAGGAAAATAAATGCAAGCTCCAATTACACAAATGGATTTTTTTTTTCCCCCTACACATTAATCCTCTTTCTGTGGTTATATTTCCCTGTGAGAAAAAAAAAGTGGCAAAAAGATAGCAGATGGTCCAGATTAAGAAAACCTTGGGCTGATCCTGGCGTACACAAAGTGGGAGGAAAATCTTCAATCTCTTGCTACGGACAATCCATAGATCCAGTTCCCAGTCCTTGTGAGGAGGCCAGAAGGAGCTGTTTGTCTTAGAGTATCAGGGGCATCTTTCTAAATGGGTAATGGGGAAACAGTCAAAGGATTCAGTATAGATGCCTTGCCTTTCAATTGAAGAAGAATTTGGTTCAGGTTAGTTATAGCTTTTTTTTTTTGGCATACTTCATCAGTCTGTTAGAACTGCCACTATTACTGTCTTGTAAAAACTGGATTTTGTGTTTTGAACGGGCTATTTTGATAATTTTGAAACTTTTCCAAGCATTTTTCATGCTAAGGAGTATTTTGAAAGGAATACTTTCTTGGCAACAGTTTTCATTTTGAGAAATTAGCATTTTATGGGAGAAAAGAAGATGCTTTGACTAATTCCTGGGTCTCTGTACTTAAGAAACAGTATTTCCTTTAAAAAAACGAGTGTGACTTGCTGATATACATCTAAGCCTATTATCACTGTTTGAAAGCTAAGGCATTGCAACCAAATCCCGTTTGTACTTCATGAGTAATGGTCCGTGTTACTTACCCTAAGTAATACAAGAAAATAATAAGTTAACTCATAATGACGTAATCTCTGTTTAAAAAGTTTATCTAATTGTGCTTTTGAGCATTGGGAAAAATAGATTTAAGGCCTTTGGAAATGCCTTTGCGGATAGATGAAAGGGTGCTGGATATGTGCAGTCTAAACCAGAATCATGCCAAATATCTTGGCTCGTCACTACATTCAAGGACCATGCTCAATGCCGCACAGAAAACAGACCTCTGAGTTTCTTTAAAGACTTTATAGAAATTATATAGGAAATCATCCAAGCCAACTGTATTTTCATTATTTAGTGAATTAATGGTATCCTCAACTAATGCTTTTTCTAAGACATCCTTTTGTGTATGTAGGCTTGTGGGGCATTTGGAGGCTGTTAAGGAGTCCATTATTTTTTTTTGTGTGCACCAGAGTAGTCATTTTCCGAGTACGTATCATCACAGACCTGCCTACACTCCTTATCTTTTTTATTTGCTTAAAGTTATTTCCTTTTATCTTGAATTTAAACGGAACTTATTTTATTAATGTTACTCCATTTTCTCAGTGTACAATCCAGATATTTTTTCTTGCCTGTTCTCCATTTTCCAGTGCCATTCCTTTAAATGATAATGTACAGCATGCTCTGCTTTGGGGTGGAGATAATTTTTATCTGTGAAAGACATAAAATGGAAAATTTGTCCCTTCACCACAATATTGTGTCCTGCGGTTTGATTTTTCACAAATCACAGTTTGAGATGGAGCAATAGTAGCTGGCATTTCTATAACACCTTGCATTTCAGGAACTAAAATCACTTAAGAAGCCCCAAACATTACCAAAGTCTGAGAATTCCTTGTAAAGTTTGAATAATTCTATGCTGTATGATCAAACTGAAGAAGTTCAGTGGTGGGACTTATGGGGAGATGGGATCGCCAGGAAAAGATGCAGGAGCTGAGGGGTTTGGATCAGGTGTTACTATAAAACAGTAGCAGAGTAAAGGAAAAAAAAGCCTGCCATTTGTTAGAACAATATTGTTTCAGCAAAATATTTTAATTAAACCTTCTTCATTATGTCTGTAGTATAGTGACACAATATCTCCATTGTTTTCTGATTCTTAGCTCATTTTTCTTATTTTCTTTAGCTGGAAATTTAAGTTACTTGATACTTCAGATTCTTGAGCTCCAAAGACTATCTTGACTTACCATGTGATGTGTCATTACAAAAGATTTCATTGGGAGATTTCAAATGAAAGCTGATGCACTGATTACAAAATGGTTTAAAAAGGAAAAAAAAAATACATGAGAAGAAAAAAAAATACAAGGAGATAAAACCACCATTTTTTTCTCTCTCCTCTCTTTTTTTTTTTGAGTTTATCTCTTTGATTTGAAAACAGCTGATGAAACTACTGGTAATCGGACCCATAGACCCAGAAACAAAATTGATTTTTTAAGTAGCTGAGAGGCTTGAGAGATCCACCTTAAGTAATATATTTTTTCATGATCAGATTTCTTTGCCCTGGATAATTTCATACATCTGGAATAGAAAACAGTTGAAGAGAAATGTCAGCCCTATGTATAGCAAATGAAAGGAAAGAAATGGCCTTGAGGATGGGAGTGATTATGTCTTGAAATAGGTTTGCTGGTGACAGCTTATTCGTGTTGCTATTGAACACTCATTTTTGCTGAGTTGAACTTAGTGATTAGGTTCAGGAAACCCACACTTTTGCACCCAGACATTTTTGCTTCATTCTAACACAAACTATTTATTGACTTCTGTAGCTGAGGTTTCTTGGGCAATAATTTCTGCAGTCATTATGGTGAACTCATTGTTTCCCGGCGAGCTTACTTGCTTTTGGTCCTCTTGTGCTCTGGCAACAAGGCTGCAGGATGTCCCTCACAGAGATCAAAGTGAAAAACTCCAGTGATTTCCTGAGGGTCCACACTCACTCATTTTCTGCTCTTTCATATACTACTCTGAACAGTGTCCAGTACCAGTACTAACATTATTCACACTGCAGTATGAGAACTATAAGACTGATAGCTTGTCCTTTGTGTGTGAGCTCATTTGTCAAACAGAGGGAGCATTCTGGCTGAAGTACAAACATTTTGAAGCAATCATGGTGCAGGGACAGCTCTATTTAATAAACTAGCAATCTGAGATGAGACTCAGAAATATAAGGATTATTAAACAAATAGCATTCTCCTCCAAACAAAGGGGAAGTTACTTCTTTAAAGTACTCCACTGCCCAGGAAAATTCCAGCTTTTAATCACTCTTTGTCCAGTGAAATCCATTTAACAGCAAGCTGGGCAAGCCTCTCTGCACGTTGTGGCTATCATCTATTCCAAATGGCCAACTGCCAGCAGTTTTGCTGAAAGTGGAAGCCATCTGATATTCTAGCACAGAGAAAGAGAGCGAAAGCATCAGCAGGACACAGGGGATCAGAGAATCAAATGGCATTCAGCGCACAGCCTGTATTTTCTGCGCCGTTTGAGAGATAACACAAGTTGTACAAAACCATGATTTGGTGAGTAACCAGCTTTTTTGCTCAACAGGCCCTTTTTAAGATCAAAAGATGCAAAATGTGCTAATGATTTACAGCTTGTTAAATAAGGGCTTGAACAGCTACAATGTACCAAGACAGGAGTGAAAGAGAAGGACCTTATGCCCCTTTCTGATGAAGAACTACAACTAGGTGAAATAGTTTGTGCTGTGTGTTAGCCCCATGTTCTCATTTTCCCCAGTACCAGACTTCAACAAAATGTGCTCACAATGCTTCACATCTCTCAATTCAGATGTACTTTCCAAGTCCACTTCCCTTTGTCTGAACAGTAGCAAAACTTCCCACTAGACAGTATACTTGCACATACCTTTTCTATACAGTTAAACCAGGCATTTACTACACAGTTGACATAAACTCTGTACACCAGCAAACACCTCACCAAGCCTCACTGTGGCTCTCAAGCTGTGCTAGCCTGCTGTCTAGGCTAAACGATAAACCCTGAGCCAGGTTTTTAGCTCAGCTTCATACGTCGCCCATTTTGCAATGCGGTTGCCACCAGTGTCAGTCAACTGTAGGTAGATCTCTGGTGCCTCTCATTTCATGCCCAAAGAAGAAACAAGCTCTTTTGTGAGTCCGCATGAAGGAATTACATGACCTCTGAGTTTGTTAAGGCATCAGGACATGTCTGCCTCTACATCTGGGTGACAAACAGCAACTACTACCATGCCAGCGAGGGCTCACTGCTCACACCTGGGCTAGGCTGACCTGCATAGTTAAACTGAAGTAGAAAATAAACTAGCTTAACTCTGCAGCGGGGACACTCTATTTGACATTAAAAACTAGAGTTCCCAAGTCTGCCCCTAGTTTAGGACCCTCTACACAACTCTCTGTAAACAGAGAGTAGTGTGCTCTCAAATATTTCTATTGCCAGAGAAAACCCTTACAGAAGGAGTTGAGTACCTTGACTCCCCTGCAGTCATTACTTGAAAATTATTGTAATTGACATCATTAAAACCTTTGAAAATAGCATGTGAGTCTTTTACACTCATACTGTAAGTGTTCACAAGCAAAATTTGACAATTTCTTTATAATTAACAGAAAAAAAGCAGGATTTAAATAAAATCACTGAAGGTGAGTAATGTCAAACAGTTTAAAGTTTATATTTCTCATAACTCATACTGTTAGTAGTGCACTCAGCTCAGTAATAACAGAGAAATTTCAGCCCTCTAACATAATATATTAATGTGTTTCACTGAATTATTATCATGTGGTTAACCTCAGTAGGCAGCTAAATACCACAGTAGAGTTCATGCCATGCTCGGCTAGAGCTACTAACAGTACTACAGAGGATGAGGGGACAGAGTGCACCAAAGGAACTCCCAGATGGTCCAGCTCAGCTTAAAAAATGAAACTGTAATGTGCTTTCTGTTGATAATTTCTTCAGATTCAGGAAGCAGTGTGTTGTTCCTTGGAGGAGGCAGACTCTGACGTAAGGCAGGCTTTGCTAAACAGCGTCTAAACAAGCTGTAGGATGTAAATACATCTACTTTCTGTTTACCCTTGTGCCTTTTTTGAGATGGCTCCAGGCTGCCAATGCCGATACATTTTATCACGTTATTTCTGCAGCTGTTTTACAAGCAAAACAAAATCCAGGGAAGAACACGGTTGCTAACTGGAAGCCTGGCACAGCAACAGGTGACCGGTGCATAGGTATGGTAGTAAGGAAGGGCTATGTGATATGAAGTGTTGAGGTGTTGTGGAAGGGCATTCAACGACGGAAATTTCTGTGTCAAGGTAGAACCTGTATCCTCACTATATGTCTCATTGGTCAGACTAGTGACCCACAGGGGATTTTCATTTAGTTTATACCCCGATATGTGTGGCAGTTTCAGTTAAGTTACTCTTTTGAGAGTGGATGTAACAATGCTAGTAGTGAGTTTGTCTAATTTTGTTTTCTTTTATTTTGTTTTTATGGAAAATACTGCTAATTTTAGTGGTGGTGGGATGATTTGGGGAGTTTGTGCAATGAAATCTGAAATTACAGATAATGAGATGACACTAATTATAAAACCTATCCAGACCCTGAAGCAGTGCAATACAGGAGAATTCAAGCTCTAGAAATGGGTGATGGGGTAACAAATAATAATAGTAAAAATAATTACAGCTCAAGAACTTTTGACTATATCAATCTTAAGCAATAGTTTGATTTATGTGTCTACATGATCATAAATCTGTAAGAAAGTGGCATCATTTTCTATTCAAATTATTGCGTATGTGTGCATAGGTTGTGTTGAAAGAGGCAGAGGTCAACAAAGGGAAAAAAGTATGGCACAACCTAAATATGGCTTTCAGATTCACTCAACTCCTGGGCTTCAATTATTTTGTACATACTTGTAGGCACTTTTGGTTTTGATTTCTGTTGATTAAAAAATCTAACATCTAGTTGATGGGGGGAAAAAAGAGAAGTTTTATTTCTTGAGAAACCTAAACAAACACAAATCACTTAAGATCAGGCCACCAAATGCAATATAAAGTGTCCATACTTTATACTTATGAACATCATTCATTGCTAGTATGGTAGAAGGTGTGTTTTTCTAAAAGCAAGTATTAAGGTAATTAGGCATTATTAAACATATCAAACATGCAAGTGGTTCCAGGTGCTCGAAATTACAACGGGATCTGGGGCTTCAAAATGGTAGAGGGATTTAGCCACATAAGTTCCATTAATTTCAAAGATAGCTAGATGGCTTGGTGCCTTGGTTAATTATAAAACTTTGTCTTTTTAAATCAAAGCCTAATACCAACCAGTATTTGATCTCAGCTTAGTTTTCTTGCAGATGTTTCAGATTAGCAGCGGAAGACATTAGTGCCTAACCTGTTCAATTACTTTGCTTCTCCCCAGTTGCCTTATCCTATTCATGTGTATAAATAAAGTATCAATAATAGCTTTTTAAACATTATTATGTTCCTAAGAAATAAAGCAAGGGTGTTTGATTTTACTTAGAAAGACTCCTTTCATTTGGGATCCCATTGTTTAATTGTGTGTGTGTGTACTGTTTAATTGTGAAGCAGAGCTACTGAAAGAAAGATCCAGCAACCAAACAAGTAAGTGGCTGAAATATTCTATAAACTCTACTTAGTCCAAATTAGCAATGTGGGCAACAATAGTGTGGTGTGTTTCCATGTTCAATTGCATATATTAACAGCCACACATGCAAAACAAACTCCCTTTTGTGGAGAATGAATTATGGAAATGTAATTTATAGCATTAATTTGGACTTGTAAATTTAATCCACTCAAACATAAAAAGGTTTTCGTGCACTGAATATTCCTGAGGTGGTTTAATACACTTAAAATAAACATTGAGCAGCTGACAGAAAAACAAGCCCTCCATATAAAAAAAAAAAAAATAAAAGTTTTAAAACAATGATTTAAGGGCCTAATTAACATTTACTACCCAGGGATTACACTCCTAAGTAAAGTAAATTTTCTTTCTAAAATATTAATTGCACACTCTGTACAGATGGTGAATATTGATGTAAATAGATCACAAATGGACAAGGTAAAGGCAGATTATAAATGTATAAATACTTGCCATGAAATAC
This sequence comes from Baryphthengus martii, assembly GCA_013396935.1. NCBI lineage: Eukaryota > Metazoa > Chordata > Aves > Coraciiformes > Momotidae > Baryphthengus > Baryphthengus martii. Next base: position 55,079 of record VWZK01005478.1, on the reverse strand, counting down.
GAGCAGTTTATACAAAAGTGAGTTCAAGTTTCAGGTCTTTGGCATACGAATTGCATTTTTCACCAGCTCCTAATTTTCCTGAAAGTAAAGGTGGTAAGGTAAGGTAACAAAATTGCTGTCTGAAAGGATTTATGTTAGTAATACATTCTCAAATGCTTGTTCACCAAAAGAGAAACATAGTGAGGCTCAACCACAAACACAACAGTGCGTTTGCTGCTTTGTAGCTGTTGGGCTACCTCGTACTTGTGTCTGTGTTTGACCATGAGCCACTTCAGCTTTTGAGCTAATCCATACTTTGGAACTTGTTAAACTCTAGCAGATGAAATTAGCTTGTCTTTCCTTTTGGTTCTAAAATTCAAAGAATAAATTTGACTGGTTGAAATAAGGTAAGCATCACAAATGAAAATGGTACCAGTTTGTTTCCTTCGCTTTTTACATCAGAAAGAAGAAAGAAAAACACCTCTGTGAGTTCTCTATGATTTTTCTCTCTGAAGTGCTTCATCAGGTCTCTATCTCAGGGACTATAACATGTCTTTTGCAATCAGTCATCTTGTCTGCCTTCAGCCAAATCCTCTTTATCCTCAGTAATGGATTAGTTTGCATTTAGACTACAAACAAAAAAAAATTGTGTTACTTTTCTGAGCACTATATTAAAAGACAGTGGTTTGGAACTTCATGCAAAGCTAACAACTGAATAATATTAAACCTTGCTGTGTGTCTAGTCAACAGGAAGCAAGTTTGAGGAAATCAAAACTCCCACCAGACTTGAGTTCCAGATTTGATGGAATTAAACAAAGCTGCTGGTGGGAAGACTTTTGTAATTTGATGAGGGTTTTTTGAAGGTTGAAAGGGGTGGGTCTGCTCATAAAGAAAATTAATTTATGTATGTGAAATCAGGATTCTACCATGACTGCTCAAAAAGGAAAAACAGAAAGACTCAGGGTGTTATAGAGATAGAAGACCTGTTAAATATTTGCCCACTGGGCATTAATGTATACCAATGGCAGTGCTTGAAGAGGGTGAAGTGATGTTTTGGAAATCCCACTTGACCTGAAGAAGCGGTGCTCAGGGGCAGTGATGTAGCAGCATTTATTTATCTGTATTTACTTACATGTTTGAAGTTTCAGGCCAGGCTGTGTGAAAGGACTGTGGCCTACACTGCCAAAAGACAAAAGGTTTCTCACACTCTCTGGTTACAGATTGCCAGTCAATCACTATGAAGTGGAGAAATCTCATTAAGGCAATCAGTGCTTTTTACATAAATATCTAAGTAGTTACCTATGTATAATACATTAACCCAGAAGTGAATTAATTTAAAATTTATATTACACATTCAAATAAAAGCAGGTGTATGCGATAAATACATCTAATGGTGCTATCGTTCATAAGCTCTTAACTTCTCTTCTTTATAAAGAAAGACAAAAATTACTTGCAGATGATCATAGGACATTGGAGGTACATTTGTATCATTTGTATGCACTGATGCCAGGAGGCACGAAGTTACTCTGTTATGAAGTCTAGACACGTTTCAAATTTTTGTAGGTGTTGAAGTTAAATAAGTAAACTGCAATGACATCCTTAGTGCTCTTTAGCTTCTAATACACACAAATCCAATCCTGGAACTGTGAAAAAGAAAGACAGGAAAAAAAAAAAAAAGATTAGGCTATTCCTCATGGCTCACTGAAATTATTTAAGGCTTACTAAGTTACTCTTCCGCTAAAATTACAAAATTAAAGCAGAACTTTATGATTTCCCAAATCATGCTAATAGTTTGGATAAGAGCTCTGACAGCTTTTGGAAGAGTCTTGAAGTGCTCCAATAGCTAGTTAATTCAGAAATAATTTTGGAATAGGGACCTGCACCATGTTCTTGATTTTTTTTCTGAATCACTGTTGGTCATCTTTTAAGTAGGATTCACACAACTTTGTTGTATAGCTCACTTAATACTTAGGAAAGCTTTGAGAATTCCAGTAAAGAGCATTTTAAAAGAATTCAAAGACTTTATAAGTTTAATATCTTTTTTTTTTCATCCACTGTTTTGTTGTGATAGTTGTACACTTCCTCTGTACAGTCTGTAGCAGGACTGTAGCTTGGCAAAAATGAGGGAAATTAATTACAACAAAGTAGCTCTGTTTAGAGTACGCAGCACACTTTACAGTACTGATGGAAAAAGAAATGGCAAGAATACAATGGCAACTAAGTGTACTGAAGCACAACAGAGTAAATGTTGACAGCTGACACTTGCAAGAGTTTCTAGAATATAAATTTCCCCATGTCTTTATTTGTGTAACCTCTAAGCCATTTTTTTGAATGAAAAAAAGGATATATGGTGTAGCTGAGCAACATTTGACAGCTCAGCCCCTTTCCTCTCCAAAAAGCCTGTGAAGGCTTTTGGCTGATAATCAAGATGACTGATATCTCCTTGTGGCTCGTTCAATTAAACATGGGGATAATAGAGAGTGACGTTAAAGACTTACCCTTTTAAGAAAATTAATAGATATGAAGAGATGTCACCCATTTAATTTTGCTATGAAAATGATCCATGGTGTCTTAACAGTCATCGTAGAAGGCATCACATGGAGAGAAAGCTGCAGCATTAGCTGTCCTCAGTGATCAACACCTGCACCTGCTGGACCATCTCTTTCATTGTGAGACACAGGAGGACAGATGTCATGCAAGTCAGTGGAAAGCAGAGATCATCATCATGATGAACCCCTGGTGGCAGGAGAATAGGATGCAGTGGTGGATATCAAAGAGCACAAGCTCATCTCCTAGCTCCAACCTGTCATGGGAGAAGGATAGGATTGAAGATGAAGACCAGCTTAGGCACAGGGACTAACTAGGGACTGGCAGACTTGTCATGGCTGGGGGCCCACACTATGTCCCAGGAAGATAGATGTGCTCGCAGGAGTGCATAAAGGGAAAAAGAAGGGATTCTCACTACATTTCCTTTAGCTATTATAAAACTTACAATTTTACTTGTGCAAGAATGTGACTTCACAGAATGTGGCTCCTAAGAATTAAAAGGTGTAACCAAGAAAATCTTTGATGCAGTAGTTGTGCCACAGGCTTCATATTTATTACCAAAAGCCTGACAAGAAATCTCATATCCCAGTGAACTATTCTAACCTATCCTGTGGCAAGAGTGAATGGCTAAAGTTGCTGTGCCCAGCAGTGAGTGGCATAATGGCACTTGAACGTGCGTGTTCCTGTGAAACTGCTGAAAAATGAGGCCATGCAGTACCTTGCTAGACCAACTCTATGTAACTCACATTTTCCTTCTTCTCCTTATGTACGCTCCACAATGATCCTTGAGCCTCTTTGGCTATAGAGAGCATCCAGTCTTCTTCATCTCTAGCTTCACTTGCAGGATATGCCTACAATGTCCCTGAAAATCACCATGTGCCTAGTGACTCTTGGGCCTGGATGTACAAGCAGCAAGGACACAGTTCATCCTTTTAAAAAAAAAAAAAGAAAGAAACCCAAAACCTTCAGATACCCACAGCTGCTACACTGTATTGCAGCAAAGAATTTTGACAGTGACTATTTTCAACTATTTTTCTATACAGCAGATTGCTTTGGAAGGTGAATAATACAACCACCTCTTTCGTTAAACAAGGCCTTTAAATGTAGGATTTAAATTTAGTTACAACATTCTCATGTTATTACCACTAGTATGTCTGCCAGAATTAAAACATCTGCTATGTCTTTTACCTCATATGTAAACAGTTCCTGGAACACAGTAATTCCATTTTACTATTACAAATTCAAGCACAAGATACTCAACCAGTTAGGTTTTAATTTCTTTTTATTAACAGAAATATGCATTACTGTTGCCCAACAAAGTGCGGATTTGTTGCCCAGTGTGCAATAACCAAAAATCACACACTGAGGAGAGGCACTGTTGCTTATTCCAGAGTTGCACAAGCCGGGGTGCTCGGTGGATTTCCACAATCAAACATACCATAAAAAAACTGCTCATGCCACATTTATACATGCAGTTAGTAACACTCTTCTCACTGTGACTGGTTACTAATTAACAACAATATTGCTAAAATGACGCTAATTTGTTCTGGACAGTGCTAACCATTACTTTAAGTAAAACTAAGGAAAACAATATAATCTCTAAGCATAGGTCCACATTTTCCGAAGCATGTTTTCATCTTCAAAGGTGTCTGGCTCTGTTCTCAGGGTTTCACAGGTGCCCCATTATTCATTTGGATAACTTCAAGGATGGTCCTCTTGCTTCAAACCCCCTGCTTATCTAACGGCCTGTTGAGTCTGTAAGCACACAAAACTTTTTGACTCTCTGCAGTTTGGCAGTGTGGATAACATTACCTCTAAGAGAGATGGAAATCTGAAAGCCAACACAGCAGTCTTCCAGTATGAGTCATAATTAGAAATTAATTAGAGTTTTATCTGAAAAAACCCTCATGCTTAGTGTTGACAGTGTCTAGCAGCTTCATCTTTCTTAATTTCAGCAGCAACAGAACCCATTTTTTTTTCTGCTTCAGGATGTGTTTTAGTGATTTAGACTGTCTAACTGTGGAATAACTTTGGAATAAAAAGTTAAGAATCGTTCTGTCATGTCAATAATCGTTCACACATTGGGGAAGGTTTGATAACAGCAGAAACTGCTAGTTCTGGCAGTTATCTAAATCTGTTTCCAGATAAATTACACTAAATTAATATTCACTAAAATACGCATGCATTAAAGATCTTCTTTAAAAAATGAGTAGAATTGAAAGCAAATCATATAAATCCCTTTCCACTCTCAAATTTAAACAGCTGGTTTTAGGTTTGTTTAAAGTTCTGAGTTCCTATGGAGAATATTTGCCCAGGAAAACATAAAACGCACAGCTTTCCTGCATCATTATCAGAAGAGCTTTTAGAGACTAAATTATTTTATTCATAGTAGATGTAGTGCTCTTGAAACATGTCAGACTGCTAGATTTCAGAGCCACAAAAAAGGCATAAAAGGAGCATGTAACATGCACATCATGAAGGCAGCGTATTTTTGCAGGGCCCAGTTTATGCTTGTGTTGCTAAGCTCTTTTGGCTCTTGTCTCGACTCTGAACAGGAGCCGGTTGCACATTCAGGACCCCTAGCATGCCCAATCTGGGCAGGAATTGCACACTTAGTGTGTCCCTCAGGCTGTGCCGTGCCATGCCGTGCCATGTCATGCTGCATGCCTTGCTTGGCCTTGGGACGGACCCTGCCCGTGCATAGTGCTGGAGAAGCCTGTGGGCATCTTCTGCACAGGAACGCATTGACACCTCCTCTGTGGCCCTTGCACTTAGCTAACAGTAAACCAAGGGCACTCATGGGAATGTCCTTTAGAAACAGAGTTGTAAAAAAGGTATACATGACCTTGAATGACTGAAATGGAAAGTTTTCCTGCAAGAACAGCATCTGCTCTGCACAGTATGCCATGGGAAAACCCACCAGGGTTCTGCCCAATGCTGCATGAACACAGAGTGCCCAACAACTGAAGGACTGTTAAGATGTTACTTGCTACTTATATTCTTCTTATTGTCCTGTCTTACTAAACCAGTTACCTTATTAAGTCATTTGTTATTGGTCTTTCTTACTGAGATCCAGAAAGATCGCTGCACCAGCTCACCCTCACCTCACCCCACTTCCCACTCCAGTGTACAACACCTCTTAGCCAGCAACAGCTCTGGAGATGGTGGCTTCTTAATTATATAAGGTGTACTCGTTACAAGATATCAAAATAAAGCTGCTTCAGTTTTTCCCATTAGACAGCCACCCATAGCTTTAACTCCAGACAATCTGCACTCATCAAGTGCCTAATCTATTCACTTCTTCCACATGTAAATATCCATGAGTGTAACAAATTACCCTGCCAACAAAGTTTGCAGGTATGTTGTATCCTCACTCTCCTGGATAGTAGCAAAAGACGAGGGAAATGACCTAGACATGAATGTTTGATTTTTCTTCAGGCAGTTGTATTTGGGGACACTCTTTGACTTTGTACCATTTCAAATGTATGCAGTAACAGATCTTCCAAGTACAGGAGCATGTTTAAACGCTGAGTATTGATAATATTGAAGAAAGTACAGCCTCAGGAAAAGGAACCTGAAATTAATTTTGTCTTACGCATTTCCATGGGCAATCTCACTTTCCTAGCTTTCATTTAGGTCATTTTTGTTTTGGAAGATGACAGAAGAATGGGGAAACCAGCTCAGCAGTTATTTCTAGTTCAGGAAGTTTAGATGATCAAGTAATGACTTCCCTTTTCTGATTCTCAGCTCTGTTGGTCTGAAATCCTTGAGTTACATTAACAATGCTCTTTTTCAGAAGCTTTGCATTTACATATGCAAGAAACAATAATGAAATTCCTCCCAGAACAGTGGTGGGGAATGTTGTCTTTGCATAGCACTTGAGGTGTTATTTTGAATTTACAAGATAGAAGGCAGAGTTCAGAGCTATTTCTCCTAATTGCCCACAGAATAACTCAGGAGTGTTGACATCACGGTTGGGCAATCATTAACAGATACCCACTACAACATCTTTGTTTTCTGTCCCCCTTAGTCCTCACACAGAGACTCTCAACCACATCACCTCTAACTGTAAGGGCTGTACAATCAAACCTCTCCCTTACGTGTAGTGTAATACCTCCACCTCACCTGCCCAGTCTATCCCTCCTGAACAGTCTGTAGGCCTCCATCCTAGCACTCGAATTGTGGGACTCATTCCACCAAGTCTCACTAATACCAATGATATTGTAGCTCTGGGAGCTAACCAACACTTCTAGTTCATCCTGTTTGTTTCTCACAGTACTTGTGTTGGCATATGAGTGTATTAAGCCAGACTGAGATGGAGTTAATTTTCCCCATAGCAGCCCTCACAGTGCTGTGCTTTGTACTGAGAGCTGGAAAGGTGTTGGTAACACACACCTTCACTTCCACGTGTGGCCTTTGCTTTGCTTTCATTAAACTGCCTATATCTTGACCTATGAGTGTTTTTCCATCTTATTTTCTCCCCCTTGTCCTGCTGAGGAGGGGGGAGAAATAGAGTGGCTTCGTGGGCACCTGGCACCCAGCCATGGTCAACTCACCACAATAAGAACTTCAGATACACTGTTGGGCCCTCCATGATCCCAGAAGCAGTGTAAATGTTCCCACTAGCATTGCCACCCTCAGGCAATGCCATGCCAACCCTTGGCCTAACTACAGCAACCTTACTGGTATCCCCTTCCACCCTCAATTCTACTTTAAAGCTCTATCTAAATATGCCCAAAGACACATTTTCCCTGTCGCAACGGGTGGATCCCATCAAGCCCCAGCACACCTTGTCTCTCAAGAGCCCTCATGTGGTTTAAAAACCTGAAGTCTTGGTGGAGGCATCCCAAATATTGATGTTCCTTCCTCTCACTATTGGGAGGATTGAGAAATGCTGTACATATGCCCTGGGATGTTTTATCACTGTTCCCTGGGCTTTGAAATCTCTTTTGATTGACCTCACACTTTTCTTTGTAACATCATTTGTACCCACATGAAAAAGGCATGGATAGTACTAGGTCTTCAGTCTTCTGGCGACATCGCTAATACGGGCCACAGAGAGGCAGCAAACTTCATTGAAAAGAGGGTCTGGTCTGCAAACAGGTGATTCTGTTTCACACAGGAGGGATCACCAATGACCATGACTCATCGTTGTTTCTTCTTAGCTCTAGTCTTAATGCAGGTTTTATTGTGAGGAGCATATAGCTTTAATGATCACAGAATCACAGCACAGTTGAGGCTGGCAGGCACCTCTGGAGACTGTCCAGTCCAACCCCCTGCTCAAAGGTCACGTAGAGGAGGTTCCCCAGGACTTCTGTCCAGTTGGGCTTTGAATGTTGCCAGTGGTGCTAATGCCACAACCTTTCAGCAACCTGTTCCAGCCTTGATCACCCTTAGAGTAAAATCAGGGATTTTATTTTGTCTAAATGAAACATTCTGTATTTAAATCTGTGCCCACTGTCCTGTTGCTAGGGACCACTGAAAAGACTACGGTTTTATCTTCGTTGCTTCCCCCTCACCCACTGAGATAGTAATTTTGGTTTAGAAGGCTATCTCCTTCTCTGCTAGGGGTAAGTCTTCCTTGTTCCAGACTTTGTCACAGGTCTCAGGGGCCTGTGACTACTGAAGACAGGTCCTACCATTACAGACCAAAGTAAAGAAACAGCAGGCTCACATGTTCCCTAATTTTCCTTGTGCTGGTGATATACCTGTAGAAACCTTCTTCTTGCCCTTCATATCCCATTCCAGATTGAACTGCAAGTGAGTGTTGGCTTTCCTAACATTATTCCATCACATTCAGGCAGTCTCTCTCTGTCACTTCTGAGTTGCCTGATGATACCTTCATCTCTTGAATGCTTTCTTTATGTGTCTGAGTTTTGTTACGAGCTCTTTGTTCATCTATGTATGCCTCCAGCCATCTGTGTTTTAACTCCACCATGTTCTTGAGCTTGGAGGAGGTGATCCTTGGAGATCAATCATAGAATCACAGAATCATAGAATGGCTTGAGTTGGAAGCGACATTAAAGATACCTAGTTCCAACCCCCCTGCCATGGGCAGCAACATCTCCCACTAGACCAGGTTACTCAGAGCCTCATTCAGCCTGGTCTTAAACACTTCAGGGATGAGGCATCCACAACTTCTATGGGCAACTCATTCCAGTCTCACCACCCTCACAGTAAAGAACTTCTTCCCATTGTCTAATCTAAATCTACTTTGCTCTAGTTTAAAACCATTGCCCCTTGTTCTATCACCACACGCCCTTATAAAAAGTCCCTCTCCAGCTTTCCTGTAGGCCCATTTCAACTACTTTAAGGTTGCTATAAGATATTCCCAGAGCCTTCTCTTCACCAGGCTGAACAGCCCCAACTCTCTCAGCCTGTCCTCATAACAGAGGTGCTGCAGCCCTCTGGTCATCTTTGTGGCCTTCTTTTGGACCCAATCCAACAGATGCATCTCTTTTTTGTGTTGGGAGCTCCAGGGCTGGATGCAGTACTCCAGGTGGGGTCTCACAAGAGCAGAATAGAGTGGCAAAATCACTGCCTTTGACCTTCTGGCCACATAATTTTGATATAGCCCAGGATTTGGTTGGCTTTTTGGGCTGCCAGTGCACATTGCTGCCTCATGTTCAGTGCTTCATCAACCAGCACCACCAAGACCTTCTCTACAGGGCTGCTCTCATCTTCAGTTTTAGTTATACCTTTACAGTCTGTTAGTCTTCAGTATACATGTTAGGGTTGGTTTTTGTTCTATTTTTTTTATAATAGAAAACAAAACAAAATAGTCATGGTATTCGAACACTAGCACAATTACTATCCATATCTTTATCAAATAACAATGGCTTCAGATTGTAGCTAGAAATGTATTATAAAGGGGGCATCCTTCATTTTTCTAAAACCATTAGGAGAAAAACTTTGCAGTGAAGGAAAAGGATGGCCAGGATATTTTATGCACAAAATTGGTTACGCAGGATGAGAGACAAGGTGGATGTCACCCTAAGACAGTGGAAGGAAAGCAACTTGTCTGTGGGCTGAGTTATTTAAGAATCATTCAATATTTTCAGAAGTGCTAAAGAAACTGAGGACCTCCTTCATCTGTAGCTGGCTTTGTGCATTGGGAATATATAAAAGTTGCTCTCCCTATTCCAGATCTTTCTATCATCTAGCCCCTAGGCTAGTGCTGTCAAGGAATCGTATTTGGTACATGGGGAAAATCATCTATAAGCAATCATTTGCAGAACAGGGGACTGAGACTATTAGATATTACAAAGAGGATCAGAGAATTGCAGAATAACAGGGGCTGGAAGGGACCTCTGGAGATCATCTAGTCCAACCCCCCTGCCAAGATAGGTTCACCTAGGGCAGGTTGCACAGGAACGCAACCAGGCAGGTTCTGAATGTCTCCAGAGATGGAGACTCCACAACATCACTGTTCCAGTGTTCCATCACCCTCACAGTAAAGAAGTTCCTCCTCATGTTTAGATGGAATTTCCTATGTTCAAGTTTGCATCTTTCTCTATTTTTTTTAAAAATGCCTAACAATGTAACTCCGTAATCTTCTAAATGCTACTGAACTCAAACATTAAATTTTCCTTTGTGATGCAGTACCAAATAAAAGCACAAGAAATCCAAAGGTAGGTCAAGTCTTACATCATTGCTAAGATAATTGATTTTAAAAGCTGTCAAGGTTTAGAGTCAGGGCAGCCCACCACCTATAACAGATGCTCTCTGTTAACTCCCATTCCTCCCCAAAGGGGAAGAGAAAAGGAATAAGGGCGNAGAGTAGATTCCAACTGTTGAATAAACAAGAATCCAAGCAAGGACCTGGAGCATGGGTCCCCAGCAGTTGGGGGCAAGAGCTGAGATCAACTGAACAAGAGCCCCCAGCAGCCGAATACGGCATCTATGGGACAGAATACCCCGCCGGTCAGTTTAAGCGCAACTACCCGTCTGCTCCTCCCCACAGGTGCGGCCTTTTACTTTCTGCACCTCACTATGTGGTACACAGGATCCAGCAGTGGCCTTGGTCTGCACACCAGTCCCTTGTGCTAACTCTAAACATCAGGCGTTATTACTGCTAGAAGCACACACTGCCTGCGAAAACATGCTGATCATTTCAGAAAGTGCAGTTAAAGGAACTGAGCTGAAAAGTAAAAATCACTGAACAGAATTGTTCTATTCTAACTCCAACCAGGACAAAAGCTAACACGGACAATGTCACATTGAAAAATGAGAATTAGGGGAAAATAATATGCAGAGGCTTCAATTTAAACCAATATTTACTGATGTAATTTAATTTATAGGTATGGATTTAAGTAACAATATTTGAATATGGAGACTTTAAGTACAAGCTGTGATATTGAATGATATTACTGCCTTTGTGTTATTCTTTCATTGTCTGAAGAACAATCACGTCTTTAAGGCAAGCCTACATTTTACATAAAAAACTCCATTATTTGTCAGTTAAATAACATCAGACCTTGCTAACTTCTGCACTTCCATGAGCTCAGACATACCTCAGCAAGATCTGCTGTTGCATAAGGTTATTACTTATTCTGACTACATGCTTTTAAGATCCTTTGACAAATCTCTTTATGGTCAATTTTCATTCCTGAAATGAGCAAGAGTTAGGAAGCATCACTTCTTCAAAGAGTTATCATTACAAAGGTGGGGAAAAGAGTGTTTGCTACTCCATGTCCTAACTGTCTCTGTTTAACAGTACTTGCAACTCCCTTTCAGTTCACTGGTAAAGATAAGTGCACGTACTTGGGACTTCTTAAACCCAGGACATCTGTACTTAGTTCCTGAAAAAAAAACAAGGGGGGGCGAGATTTAAGTACTCTCCAAGACACTCAATTTTGAAGTCATTGACTGCACTAAATAGGTTATTTTAACAGGATTGAAAAGCCATCAGTTTAGAAAATTGCAGCACATACTGTTAAAATGAACTAAAACTGTTTTGTGTCATGATAGCAATACCTAACCCTATTTATTTATTTATTTGTAATATTCCATTTTATTGCCAGACAAGAGTACAGTTATGTTTCCCTACATAGGTAGTTACAACTCTAGAAAATTTTGGAAAAGAAAAAAATGTGTTTATACTCACATGTGACTAACCCCTATGTATATGACGGCAAGATAGATCCGTTTACAGTACTTGCATATCACCTCTAGTAAACCACTATCTACAGTATTCCTGCTCCTAGGATAAAGACAGAAAGATGACAGAGCTACAATCTACTATTCTGCTCAGCAAAAGAAACTTTAGTGCTGCAAGTTCCTCTTCTCATATTTTGTCATGAACTGCTCTGACAGCAACATTTTGCCCTTAACAAGTAAAAATGGTGTAAAGCAAGGTAGAAATCTAACCACAGAAGAGAACCAAAGAGGCAATGCATAATGGTCAACTCTTTAATTATTGAACCAGCTACACGATTTAATTAAATAGGGCTTTCCTTGACCTTTCCATTAAGGTACATTAATATCTAGCCTCCCTTAAAATATAGCCTCCTTTAAACAAATACAGCTAAGACGCACTCCAAGGCTAACTGGATATAGTTAGTGAAAGAGAATGTGATATAACATACACATGATGAGGTGCTCTTTGCATTTTAAAAGTGATTTGAAATTGTCTGGTTCACCTGGATGTGTGTATTTTTTAAATGTCATTGGTGAAGGAAAATTGATTAAATGTAATGCTGTAGTAAACAGGAGGCTGCTGTGGATGAGTCTATTGCATAGCAACAGATGGCACAGATTAAATCTATTTATTAGCAGTCACTTGACAGGGAGACTGAAAAAGAGAAAGAAAAAAGGCAAACAGATGCCAGGTGTAACATAGCACTTCATATAATAATTTCCCAACTTAAAACTAAAATACATATAATTTTCCTATCTCTCTCACTCAAAATTTCCTTAACCTCCCAGTAAAAATTAAAAAACTCTACTGTTTCTGATCATGAATTTTTAAAAACGTGCACAGCACTTATTCTAGGATGTTGCTGGACAGCTGTTTTTCCACTGCTGAAAAACAGGAGTTTTATTACCACTCCAGTGGAAAATCAAGGGCCAGAAGTAATGCAAAGTCATCGAACAGTGATGGAGAGCTAGTTTACCATGGCAAAGTTCAGCAGCATAACTGCCTGTGGAGTGCTGTCACACTGAACTCTCCCCCCAGTTTGTTTATTGTACCACTGCGCTGTAGTTCTTTGAGAATTAAGATGCCATTTTTCACAAGCATTATTCTTATTTTCTCTGTGAAGTTTCTGAAGGAGTTAAGAAAATATTTTTACTGTTTTAATTTTGGCTTTAGCCTCAAAAATCTAATGCACAATATAGTGTTCTGTATGTTCAGAAGATAATTATCCTATTATTGTTCCCTTAGAGCTCAGGAAAATGGCAATGTACTTTTTTTTAAAGGAGACAATGCTGCTAACTCTGGTACTAGTAATATGTTGATCATGTCTCAGGTTCTTTTACCCCTCTTCTTTCAAAAGTTTGGAGTTTATGGGAAAAAAAGGTAGCTTGGTCACCATTAAATCAATCTTACATCTTTTCACAAGTGTGACATTAATTCTGAGTGATAGCGATTATGGCAACCATATTCTGGCCTTGGCCAAAACTAATTACTATTTCATGTGGTGTCGCACTCCATTATTGTTTCCAGGTAATGTGGCCTCCTTTTCTCTTAGCAGCCTTTACAGGCAGCTCCTTGTTAATGAATAGTAAGAGCTGAAAAAAACTACAGTGAGTCTCAAATGACCTCTTTTGCATTGTAAAAAGATATGTGGACTGATAAATAGACTAAGATGTGTCATTGTCCATTATTCAGTTTTACAATTAGTGAACACCTGGCAAGGGGAAGGTGAGATGGTTGTTTACTTCCCGTCAGTATTAATGTTGATTTGCAATAGGCACCAGAGAACACACCAATTTCACTCTTTTAGAGGAGACAAAAATGTGAAAGAAAAATACTTTTACCTATTATTAAGAGATACAGATTTAAACGTTAACTTTAAAAGCTATAGATCGCATGCCTTTTCTTAAAGTATTGTTCATAGGAGGCCTCCTTATAAGTTGAAATAAGACTAACAGAGATTGTCAAAGGTCAGTCTATTTCAAGTCTACAAAATAACAAGCAGATAGGTCAAGGAGGTGTAACACTGGAGTTGGGTTTAGCCAGAAAAAGAACGTTTTGTTTTGTCTAGTAGGTATTATTTAGCAGAGCTGAATCAAGTCGATTTTCAAACATAATTCAAAAAACTCTCTTCTGTAAAATGCAGATACGAAAGCTGATAAAGTTTGTCCTTTCTTGGATGTTGTTTGGTTCTGTGTCTTTTGTCTCCAAATTAACATTTTCCATTTTAATGTGTAAGCTACAAAATTCAAAGAAGCATATGGATACATCAGGATTGCTCACCAACAGGATCTTATAAAAAAGAAATGTCCAACAAAAATAAAAGGAATAGAATATTTGCCTAAAACATCATTTTGAACCTCCAGAAATTCTCAGCTAAGACTGCAAGTAAAAAAAAAAGGCACGGGTGAAAATATTAGTTTTAACTTTGACTAGTCTTCATGGGAGAAAGGAAGATTTATTCACAAAGGTGTGGATTATTTTTCTTTAACATGTTCAGGGTGTGCTCCTCTTAGCACTGAATAAACTTCTTGATGGTTTATACTAAAAGCAATGTGACCCTCAGATATCAAGGAGGATATATATCAAGAGCACTAATCATTTAATCAATATATATGTCAAAGTAATGCAAAATGCTTTTCCAGAGGGAATGGGTAGAGAAGGAAGAAAAAAGAAAGGCTTACTAAAAACTTATGAGGAAGAAAGAAGAAAGGCATGTTAAGAAATATGTTATAAACACAAAAATAGACTCTAATTTATAGCGCCACTCCACATAAAGCACAAACTGTCCCAAGTTTCAATAAACAAGGAATAGTCCACCACAAAATATAAAGGCACAAAATGTTTTTTACATAATAAGCACCTCTTATTGAAGGCTGGAGTCCTTCAATGCAACCTGAGATTATTTCAGCTGACTTCAACGAGCTGCTGAGATTTGTTTTGGGGACTTTGTGGCTAAAGGGCACTAGTCATTAGAAGTGGCACAGGGCAACAGAGGTATTGATGTTATTCTAGCTCATAAAATGTACTGACTAAAGCCCAACAGCACAGCACTGCATTTATCCCATCATCTCACAGGAGAAAGTATGGTTTTGTTTCCCTTTCCTGTTCCCGCCTCCCACTTTGCTCTGTCTGTAGGATCTATAGGACACACAGAACCTGGCAGCCAGACAACAATGCTGTAAGGAAGGGCAGGAATCAGTCAATGTTTCTGGCTAGCTAGATTGTAGGAACTCACGACTCAGCATAAGCAGGTCTTCCTTTTCACTAGGTAAAATGTTTTTTGGACCAGGCTTTGAAAAATGTTATGCTGGCTTTTAAAGAACAAGTAGCAATAGTTGCTGTCTTCAGACATAGGTGTATTTGAGATGTACAGACGATTTTGCTTGATGTACTCCATCATTTTAAGGGAGTTACAGAATTCACTTTGACATAGTAGTCACTATTTAAAACTTGTTAACCTATACTATTAATTCATTAATAAGTATATACTTTCCTTGCTTGATATTTTACGGAGTTTTTAATATTCTAGTGTCATCTAATTGGATAGAAGGTCTGTGTTAAGACAGAATCACTTTCCATAACTAGAAAAAAGTAGTAGGGCTATGTCAAGGTTTAAGTCAGGAACATTCACAAGACCAATGACAGATGCTTTCTGTTAGCCTCTCTCCCTTCTCAAAGGGAAGAGAAAGAGAATAAAGGAGAGAGATTTATCAATTAGAAAAGGAAGATAGAACAGCTTTAATGAAAATAATAATAATAACATGAAATATATACAAACCCAGTATTGAACCCAACCCCCCTGGTGTTAATTACATCACTTCACTGTCACCCTTGATGCAGAGAAGCAGGCACTGGGGAAATCTCACACTGGACTCTACAGCTGACAGGAACTGCATTCAGGAGCTGGATGCTGGAATTTGATTCCAGAGTCACCAGCAAGGGTGATCTCGCACTGTTGTGAGAATACCACAAAGCCAAAGTATTAATAAGGAAAGTAGATTTTGAAGATACTGCTGGAGAAGCTGCCCAAGAACAAAACATACATAGCAGGCAAAAAAACCCAGAGTGTGTTTGTGCTACTTACAAAAGGGAAGAGACCAATTTTTTCTGCCATGCTGCTAATCACCTATAGATGACTCTTCCACTTTATTGCATACTTATTTTACAAGTGGCTTTTGAAAGCAGGTGCTCTCATTTACAGAATTCCTCTCTCGTCTTTAGTTTTCCACCTACAGTTAACATTGGTAGCATTGTTTTGCTAGATTCTTTCATTCTTATTTTGTTTTGGTCTTCATATTATGTTGAGACTTTTCTTCTGAGTCTCAATGCTCTTCACCTTTTCATCTAGGATTAAGAACTTTTTTATGATTTGTGGCCAATCCTGCCTTGTTTTTTTTCCATCTGAGGTGTGTCCTCTGGGTGTATCCTGTTCTAAGAGAAATCTAATACTCTCAGCTTTTTACGCAAATGTACTTCCTATTCCATTCTTCTTTTCTAATTCTCCTCCCAATGAGACTTGAAAGATTGTCACTCTATTTACTGCCAGGCTTGCTGTGTATTAGGCATTACCTACTTCCACTGAAGCAAGGTAAGGATACTCCACTCATTTAAGAAGGTATTTGGAAAATCATTAGACTGCATAGACCGACTGCTGGAAAGATAACACAAACTATTCATTCTAGTAAGATGGATGAGTAGCAATGTGTAGGGATGAGGTAGTTTGATGCAATTATCCTTAAAATGCATTTTGCTGAAATATTGCATAGCATAATTCCTTCTACTTTCTTTGCCTAGCGTACAGTATGAAACAATTAAGACACACCTCATTAAAATGTTTGCTATAATTTAAACCTGGCTCAATTTGGAAAAGATTTGACTCTTTGTCTTGCGTATAATGTTGTGATTCATCTGTTAGCAATTCCTTCTTGCTTGTTTCAGTGTTGTAGCAATTCTTCCCTTTCAAGTATCAAGTAAATTGTTGAAAAGCACATCTTTTCTTCATTATATATGAAGAAGTGAAGTGAATATTTGCTCCTGCAGAAGTGAATATTTGACTATTACGTGCACTAACATTTCATCTATTGTAGCTACAGTCCCCCTTTTTGATAGATGTATATCCATTAAGGTTTTATTTTTAAAGTCTTTTATTGTGACTTCAGAAGACTGTCTCCCTATAATGACATTCAAAAGATTTGCTCCTCAAAAAATGCAGGGGAATCAAATTATAAATGTTAATATATTTCCTTTTTCATAATGTTTTGTGGTATCCTTGTGCAAGCCAAGCACTTTACAACAAAAGTCTGTGAGACATATGCTAGAATTCCAGCCTAGTATCTCTCTGCAAACAGATTTACTTTCAGACATCAGAGCAACCCTCAAGGCAATAAGAAATGCATTAGAAGACACAAAGCTCACAAATAGTTTAGCATTTTCCTGCATATAAAAGCAGTGTCTCATCAGAATTGCAAACCAACGTAAAGGAAAAAAGGAGAATGGATACTGGATGAAGCGACGTAATTGTTTCTTTGGGAATAGTGAGTGGCAAATTTTGGGTTTTTTTCAAGATCATAGGACTGTCTAGGTTGGAAGATACCAAGGTCTGTAGTCCTACCTCCTGCTCAAAGAGAGGTCTGCTCAGACCTTTATCCAGGAAAATCTTCAAGGCTAGAGATCACAGAATCATAGAATGGCTTGAGTTGGAAGGGACCTTAAAGATTATCTAGTTCCAACCCCTCTGCTGTGGTTGCCATGGGCCAACCTCTTCAGCCTGTCCAGGTCCTTCTGGATGTCACCCCTTCCCTCCAGGGTGTCAACCACACCACACACCTTGCTGTCATCAGCAAACTTGCTGAGCGTGCACTCAAGATTGTGCTATCAAGAGATAGCACAATCTTTTCAGACCCCTGCACTACTGATTGGCTCTCCTCACGTGGAAAATATTGCCTTTGATATTTTGTCCAAACCTCTCTTGTTTCAAGTTATGCTTATTAAATTAGTCCCTCAACTTCCTGACATGAACCGTTGTGAAGAAACTGGCTTCATTTTCTCAGTGACCTCCTCATAGGTACTAATCTGCTGTTAGGTGTCCCCCAAGCCACTCCTTTCTCAGGCTGAACCAACACCAGGCCTGCAGCTTCTCATCACATGGCCTGTGCTCCAGTCTCTAACTGTTTTGGTGGCGTTCTACTGAATTCCTTCCAGTTTATCAATATCTTTTCTCTATAGGGAGCCCCAAACTCACTGCAGTGTCTAGATAGGGCCTAACAAATGCTGAGTAGTGAGGTATAATCACTCCCCCCTCCAAAATCCAGGCTGTGCCCCTGTTCACAAAGTCCAGAAGGCTGCTGGCCCTTGCTGCTGCCCAGGCAGACATCTATCACCTGCTCAGCTAACTACCCATGAGATGCCCCCAGGCTTCCTACACAGTGCTTCTCCCCAACTGGTCCATTCCCAGCCTGTGCCATTGCCAAGGTCTATTTCATCTCCAGGGTCTCAGCCTTCCCAAGATTCAGCACTTATCCCTGTTGAATTTCATCAAGTTCCTGTCAATAGGTTTCTGCAGGCCATCTACATCCCGCTGGATGGCGGCTTTTTCCTTAAGTGTATCAACTGATTCCTCCCAATTTGGTGTCAAACACCAGACAGAAGTGATGATGGATAAGAGTCCATCAGCCCCTCCCCCTCATCACTCACAAAGGTATTAAACAGGACAAGTTCCATGATAGACCTCTGACATACCTTAGATGCTCCCATCCTCTGCGCAAAGCAGGATTCCTTAACCACAACCAATCTCATTTTTTATCCATCTAATTGTCCACCATAATGTCCTAATTTGGATAAAGCGATCTTGAGCAAGACAGTGCTAAGAGCCTTGTTAAAGATAAGCGACATTCACTGTTCTTCACCTATCCACAAGTCCAGTCATTCTATTATTAAAGGCAACCAGATTGACCAGGCATGATATATCCTTGGAAAATCCATGCCAACTATTCATGGCTTCCTTCTTCCTCTTTATCTGCTCATAAATGAGCTATAAGAAGAATCTCTGACTTTTTTTCAGTGAACAAGCTGAGTTTAATCACCTCATAGTTCCCTGGATTGACTTTTGGTCTTTTTAAAATATGGGCACACATTTTGCAGCATTTATGTTTCCTCATTTCTTAGAAAGCTTTCTCAACCTCTGTGACAGAGAGTAGCCTTTCAAGGAATTTGGACATCTGTCTCAGCATGCTTGGGTGCAGTCTGTTGGATTCCAGGAGCTTGCATGTGTTAATGTCTTGTAAGCGATTCCTGACTCAACCCACACCCACAGCTGACAGATCCTCTCCTCCTTGAGCCCTACCACTAAACACAGAGGTGTGGCAGACCTTGCTAGTGAGACAAAGAAGGCCACAAGTATTTCAGCCTTACCTGCATACACTGTCATTCAATCATCGTCATCCTACCGGTCAACAGAAGTCTCATATTTTCTCTGTTCAGTCTTTTACTGTCAATGTCATAGTAAAAGCTCTTCCTGGTATCTTTGATATCCCTTCCAAGTCCCAATCCTAGTTAAACTCTGGCTTTTCTGATAACACTCCTCCTGTACAGATAACATCTCTTGAATTCTTCCTTTGTAGCCTTGCCCTCCTCCCCTCTCCCACACACTGCCTTTCTGAAATGAGCTGTGCCATGAGCTCCCCACTTATCCAAGCTGATCTCCCAACATAATTTCTTGATATTTTGAGTTTGGGGATGGCATGCTCTCATGTTTCTAAATAAGCTAAAATCTTTTCTCCTGAAGTCCAGGATCTGTGCCCTGATGTTCTCCTTCCTCACTCCTCTCAGGTTCTTGAAAATCACTATTTTATGGTCACAATTGCTGGGGCTGACATTGATTACCACGTTCTCAACTAGTGCCTTCTCATTAGCGAACAGAAGATCCAGATGTGTGTGGCCCCTGCTTGGCCCATCCACTACGGGGTGTTGCTCCTGATACTCTCCAGATATCTTGAGTCCTTGTGTCCTGCCAGGCTTTCCTTCCAAGAGGTGTCATGGTTATGTGACACAGACACCTAAAATAGTCCAAAGAAGGCTTCACGCACTTTCTCACCCACACTGGCCGGTCTGTAACTCATTCCCACTGTGTTGGCAGCTTTATCAGTCTTTCTTCTAAACTTGGCTCACAAGTTCTGCCCCACCTTGCACTGGTCCCATATATCTGCCTGCTTCTTTGCACAGAGAGCATTCCTCTCCTCTCTTCCTTATATGTGCCTCCTGTTCACTACAGAGCTCCAGATGGTGAACTGTCCTACCTCCTCTGAGCAATCCCATTGATGTCCCAGTTGTGTGATGTCACAT
This sequence comes from Baryphthengus martii, assembly GCA_013396935.1. Lineage (NCBI taxonomy): Eukaryota > Metazoa > Chordata > Aves > Coraciiformes > Momotidae > Baryphthengus > Baryphthengus martii. The sequence continues at coordinate 35,074 of VWZK01005478.1, read as the reverse complement.
GGTGCACTAGTCACTCCTCCTGGTCTCTCTTGGGCTGTGTGCATATGTGCTTACACACTTGAGATGCCTGCCCCTTTGTTCCATTTTACCATCTCTGTGGTTTCCTTTGTTCTTGATTCAGCATGTCCTCACTTAACTGTGGGTCACCACTTCTTTTTCCCATCATTCCTGATTTAAAACTCTTCTCAGCAGTTTGGCCAGCACATTGACAAAGATGTTCTTGCCCTCTTTTGCTAAGTGGATCCCATCTCTTCCTAGCAATCCTCAATCCACAAAGTGGGTCCTGTGGGACCACTCCTATCCATGAAACCTGCTGTGCAACAAAGCATTGATTTGTGTTATCTGCAGAATCCATCAGCTCACCTCGAAGCCTTTCCCCTGAACCAGCAGGTCAGATGAGATCCAACCTGGGTTATCATGCCCCTGACCCTCACCTCCAGAGCTATCCCATCACTCTTGATATGCCTTGGATGTATCACTGGAGTCCACAGGGCTGTGCAGCAGAGAGGAACAGTCCAAGGGCTAGGTGAGCCACAGATTTCCAAATCCAAGCTCCCCACAAGCAACTAATCTTCCTAAACAATAAGTCAGGTTAGCAAATATGGGCCGCTGGTGTCACCCACTACTACTTGCTGATTCCTCCTGATGCTCTGACAGGGTTTGGCTTCTAACACTTCTCCAGAGCGGGCTTTCTGCCCTCGTCCGCTGTCAGGGCCCTGTGCCTGCTATGCAGCTGTAGATCTGCAGGTGGAGCAGCAGTAGTACTCCTGTTTCTAGATATCACAAATTTCCAGCATTCTCCTTCACAAGAGTCTCTGGACGCTCCATGGTCAGCCACAGTCTCTACCTGCCTCTCCTTGTGGGCAATTGGCCATCCAGGCTCTGCTCTCTGCACAGACTCTGTGAAGATCTTGTCAGCACAAGACTCTGGCCACCCTAGCCCCAGGAATATCTGCAGCCTTTGGCACAGGGACCTGCCTCCTTCCTCTGGAGCTCTGTCTGAGTTCAGGCCTCTGAAATATTTTACCCTCTACAACTTAAGTAAACTGTTAGAATATCAAAGCAGGGGACACTCAGTTCCAAACGCAAAAATATTTCCCAAAACTTCAGTTGCTTCTCCATGAGTGAAAAGTGTTGAAGGTAAAGGCCATTCTGCATCTGATCTTCCTAGGTCATGGTACTACAGACCCTTCCCATGAATGCAGTATCCAGTATTTCCAATACTATCTGCCACCAGGTGGCTTGGTCAGAATAGCTTTTTTCTGTAAGGCATCCTGCTGTTAACCATTAAGGTATCTTCTCACAGCAGCCATTCAGCCTGGCATTATCTCTGGTAAACCTGTCCTGTACCTGCAACCTACATAACACATTGAGGATTGCACCATAGAGGAAGATTTTGATGTGATAAAGGCCTTATTTATTCTAGCAATCTGCATGGACAAATCACACGGTCACATTCTGACCACCATATTTTTCCACTGCTGTTAGTTAAATCTCTAAGTGTTTACAAGCAGTTCCCACACTCAGCCTAAAGCCTAACATCTGGTGCCATGTTGTCCCACCCTGGTTCCTATCCCTCCTACAGGACAACAGCAGCTGTGATTGGTCAGTGAATGCCTACTGGGCCCAAGCTGGTAAAGAGAAGTGTAATGAGACCTTGAAGGACTAATAATTTTAATCGGAATCTGAATTGTTTTTAACAGACATGACAAAAACTGCTGCTGCTAGACCACCAGGTAAATTTTTTGTCTTCTTTTGGGTATGAAAGTAGCTCACAGGAAATTCAAGACCTTTTGTCAGGAAAGTCTGCTGACTCAATTACTTGGAGAATTTATTTTCTAAGGTTAGATTAATTAACGTGCTCCTCCTTTTCTCCTCTGCATGAGAGAAACCGGAAAATACAATTCTTTCTGATTCCTACTTTTTCAGGGACTCCCAAAAAGATGAAGATCTGGTGAGCTCTCCTATACTTCTGCCTGTGAGACCAGTGTGGAAGACTGGAAGAGCACAGCTGCTGTTCAACTGCCAGTCCTGGAAGCTTAAGTCTCCAGCCAAGCCCTAATTAATTTGAGGGTTTGGGAAGCAGAAGAAGAGCCATAGACACAGAACCACATCTGCAGTAACTTCCAAGTGGAAACTACATGGGACATATCTTGGTTTCAGGCACAGTGTATGGAAGTGCATGGAAAAAACCTCTTGATTTTCTTTACAAGTTGGTATTAACCTAAAGTTGTGGCTAAGGTCTTTAAGAAACAAAACATGACACCCTCCCCAGAGGCTGATAGTCACACATAAACAAACAGGTAAATAATTCAGTTCCATAACTCTCCTGTTTTTTCTGGAACAAATGGAAAAAAATGTACACACCTTTATATATGTAAAGGCGTACATGCCTATACAGCTTCACGCTTCTATGTACAGAAATCAACATTTTCGTGCTGACAAATATGGTGGCAGCCAAGTCTACATCCCTATTTTACATGAGTTTCAAAAGATGTAGTAATATTCTTCAGAGCTCCCATGATAATGGTACTAAGCCCTATTTTCTCCTACCTACCTACCTGCTTTTCTTGAGCTAGTTTGTAATTAGTAGCTCCAATATAATGTAGCCTTCCACCCTGGTGCAAGTAATGCTGATGTCACATTATCCTTTACACTCCAAATTCTGTTTCAGCTCCAATCAACTCCTTATCTGAATTCATAAACATCAACCTTTTCCAAATATTTCTGAAAAATTCCTTCTGACACTGATAAGCAATATAGTATCCCATCTGGAGCTGCAGGTATGCTCATTAAAGGACAACAAACAAACAGCATTTCTCATCTGATATTTGAGACCTAAATTTGGAGGCTGTGTGAGATAAAACAAGCAAGCATCATGAGAGTTTTTTTGTAACATGATTGACTGCTCAGCCCACATCCCTTTTCCCAGCTTTCTAGACAGATAAATTTTGTGACCACAACCAATCTTTGGGAAACTTGTAGAGCACTAATGGCAACTTTTATCAGTATCAGATATGAGGTCTTCACATATTAGAATCTGCTTTTTTTCCTGTGTAAGCTTTCATTGGCTGATTGAAAGATAAGTTTGGAAGCATATAGAAATCTCTGCTGCTGTTCTTGGACATCTTCACCTAAAAAGACTAACTCGTGAAGTCCCATTCTAATCAGAAATTTGCCCTATAAAAATTCTGGCACAAACTCTCTTTTTGATTTGGTCCAAGAGATTTCCAGTGTCTATCTTCTTGCCTTATAAAATCAGCCTGGAAGTTATGAATTTGGATTTATCTTTTTTTTCTTTATTGGGATGTTGTTGGCCAAGCAAACCCTGTAACTGAAATGTAAATTTTGGTTGCCCATATCCATCTATGAGTCAAAATGGAACTTGTTCTCTTGGTTACTGCTCAGTTCTCTGGTGCCAGGAGCAACAATTCACTACAGGCATTAAATTCCACACAAGTAATTTTCACATGTGCTGTAGAGAATGATTGCTCTAATTTACTTCTTAAACAATTACAGAAGACAACCACCTATAACATTGGATGTTCCACTTTCAAATATTATTACTGCACACCAATAAGGACATTATGACATTCTGAACATGATTTATTGGAGGTGTCACTGCTTTCAGCAAAATTAAAACTGGATATGAAAGCTACAGTTGAATAACCTTAGATTGGGAATGTGTGCAGGTACGTCATAAATAGGATATAATTGATAAGTAAATATTTAAATCAATAAATCTCATTGCAATATTTTCAAAATACATTTAGGTGAAAATATCCTGATTGTGCAAGGTAAAACATATAAAAGACTAACAGCTCTACAGAGTTTTTGTTGGAAAGGTTTTATAGCATCCTAGGCCAGACAGTTATTTCATATGAGAGAGGATGAAATTGAAAATCTGAGTATTTAATCCAGAAATTGATATTTCAATGCAATTTTACCTGTGAAAAAGCTTTAAAAGTTTTGATTTTATTCTAGTGCTAAACAGAAACAAACTTCACTTGACTAATAAAATTAAAGTGAATTCTCACCTTTCACCAGCTCTAGTAATTTTATTATTTTCTAGAGGATTAAAAAACTGGACTCAAAATATTTGTTCAGACAACAGTACTTTTTAGAGCCTCTTTCATCAGAGGATCTCAAGTGCAATTAATTAGGCCTTGCAATACTCCAACCATGAACATCATGTCTACATACTACAGAAAATACAGCACAGAGATTAAAATAATTTCCTGCTGTCAAACTAGTAGCCTGCCACGGAAATCATATCTTCTGACTCCCAGTCCTTTTACCTGAACATAATGATTCCATCCAGTTATGGAAACTAATGACTATCATTAAACCAATTCAGAATATTACTGCCCACAAAAGCATAAGTCACACTGTAGGTCTCAGAGGAGACAAAATATAAAAAGAACCTATATTTATTAACTGACTTGCTATCTGTCAACAAGGAGAGTTCAAAATAATTTATTTTCTTTTTTCAAAAAATGAACTATTTCAGTATTATTGTCATCAAGCGATACGTCATTTATTAAATAAGAAGCCACTATTACGTCTGAAATGTGGACTAATTATTCTAAAAGCATTAATCAATTTGTTAAGAACTTTTTTGGTACTAATGTAGTCTCTTTGTTGTTACCACGGCAAGATTTACCTCACATAACCATAATCTGCTTACTGATACAAATACCACCTCCTTTTAGTTAATTTCAGAAAAACATTTTAGAAGTGCTCTAGGCTGAAAGGGATAATAAATAATTTTTAGACTGAAAGTTGAAGTGGATTGATTAGGAGCAATTTTTTATGTTTTACACAATAAAAAGATGAACTACATGGTTCACGGAGCCAATTTGCAGAGCGACCTCTTCTCTCTAATTGCTGCTAGACTAATGTAGAAGCATACTCCTAGAAAGTAGAGAAATCCATTTACCCAATCATATCATTTAAGTAGTGAACAAAAGTAGTGGATTTTTCCATTACCTTTCATATTAGCCTTACTAAATTCCACCTGTGACCCTCATTTTAAGAGTGCAATGCTCTTTTATACAATTTTGTAACCATAATAAAGGTCCACTTCAAAATTTTTCAAAGTAGACTAAGGACATTTTAAAAAAAACATAATTACGGACATAACCAATCTCACTAATTCCTGGTAATGTATTGTAAAACCAAATTATTTGCTAAAACGTCTAATAAATTCTCATCTTCAGGAGTAGAAAAGAACATTTCTTCTATTTCCTGTGGCACAAGAATCTAGTGACTATTCTCTTCTGATTATTTACTGTATGGTTTCCCCAGCTACTGCAAAACTTATTTTAAGAATTCTTTGGTTTTTTTAACAGGAAATGGACAGACTCCTATTTAAATGAAGGCAGGATTTTATTTTTAGTACTGTTGACATGAAAATAGATAATATATTGTTGCTGGAGAGAAAAAAGTCATATCCATAGCTCTGCCTACTATAGCAAGTCAAAGTACACAGAATAACTAGGTTTATGTTCCAGGTGTCTCCTCTAAGGACCATTTCTATTAATTGCTGGAACTCCATAAAAAAAGAATAACAAAAGTGAAAACAACTTTGGAAGAAGAAGTTGGTTCTGTGCAATACTTCTAAGTTTCTTTATTGAAATAAGAACACGTTTAAAGACCGTTTCTTTATTGAAATAAGAACATGTTTTAAAAGTGATTTTCCTAAGTACCTAGATAGAAAATGCAGACATGTTTGAAGAAAGTACTTTTCATTATTTCAGAATAAAAGCAAACATCATTGACTGTCAGGGTAGAGATACTTTCCTAATAGACTCAAATACTTTTATACAGTGTTTTCTGATCTTTGGATGAAATGTATTAAGCAAGTTTGAGGTGGTGTGACACCACAAAATATTTCCTATGTTACAGCAAGACTAAATTAAAGTAATGACTCTGGAATAGAGTCATAGAATCATAGAATCATAGAATCACAGATAGAATGATTTGGGTTGGAAGGGACCTTAAAGATCACCTAGTTCCAAGCTACCTGACATGCGCAGGGACACCTCCCACTAGCCAAAGCTGCTCAAAGCCCCATCCAAACCTGGGTTTGAACACATTCGTTGTTGGAGCATCTACAACCCCCCTGGGCATCCTGGTCCTGGTTCTCACTACCCTGATAGTGAAAAACTTCCTAATTTCTAATCTAAATGTATTCTCTTCCAGTTTGAAATCATTACCATTCATCCTATCACTACAAGTCCTCATTAAAAGTCCCTCTCCAGCTTTTTTGTAGGCCCCTTTCAGGTACTGCAAGGCTAGTATAAGGTCTCCCTGGAGCCTTCTCTTCTCCAGGCTGAACAGACCCAACTCCCTCACCCTGTCCTCATAAAAGAGGGCTGCAGCCCTCTGATCCTCTTCATGGCCCTCCTCTGGATCTGCTCCAACAGGTCCCTGTCTCTTGTACTGCAGGCTCCAGAGCTGGATGTGGTGCTCCAGATGGGGTCCTCAAGAGAGTGGAGTAGAGGGGGAGAATCGCCTCCCTCAACCTGCTGGCCATGCTTGTCCAGATGCAACGCGGGATATAGTTGGCTTTATGGGTTGTGCTCATACATTGATGGCTCATGTTGAGTTTTTCATCAATCAGCAGCTCCAAGACTTGCTCCTCAGGACTGTTCTCAATCCACTCATCGCCCGGCCTGCGTTTGTGCTTGGGATTGCCCTGACTCAGGTGCAGGACCTTGCTCTAATTCTGCATTTCACACACAGAGGCTCTCAAAATCTGAAAAACTGTTACAGCTTTCGCTGCATGATACAAAAGGTGAGTACAGATAAAACGAAAGAACTGGAAATGTCATCTTGGGTTTGTGTTTTATTTTTTTTTATGACAGCAGGGCTACTTTGTAGCATGTTAATACAGCTAACAACATTCTCACTGCTTAATGTTTTGCTTAAAATAGAGAAACCTGCCCCTTCCTGAAATCTGCATTGACAGCACTAACTGCAGTAATTATAAACAAATGTTAAATATCTGCTACTTGTCTAAATACTCATCTGAACATATTATTTAGATACCATAACAGTAAGACTAGCCTAGATACTTTTGTGCTGTAGTGTTTAATGGTTTTCAGCAGTACCTGAGGCCTTAAAACAGGACTCACAATGACCTGTTTGGGAAACAGAAAGGAACTAGTAAATTTATCTTTTACAAAGGTACATTTTAATGAACATATTGCACATCCTGATAAAGACAGGACATAATGCTTTAAAAATAATTAGCGTTTTGAAAGAGGGTCAGTAGTCTCAGGCTACCTGCTATATGCACTGGTAATCCCATTACACATATATAATTTACTGAAGATTTAGATAAAGTGAGCTAAGTAACCCCATCTTCAAAAGAATATGACTTCTCCAAGCTGTACAGAGCTCATAACCTATTCCAGGGAAACCAAGGAACAAGCGAAAAATCGGCTATGATGTCCTATTTCAGCCTATGCCTTTATTAGATTTAAAACTGATTTATATCTGTAAAACTGGGAAGGGAAGTAGGCAAGCATATTACTTAGCATTATGAAAAAAATCTTAAGCAAGAACAAACTTTGCTTTTAAGGTGTAAAATGAATTCTAGTAAGGTTTCAGACTTGTACAGGGTAGATGATATAAGCATTTTGCCTACTGATTTTTTAAAACAATTTAATACGTAAGCAACTTTTGCAAAATAAGATATATATTGTTTAAAAATCAGACTGTGGTTTTGAAAACTGGAAAACCTTCACTTTTCTAGTACTGAAGGTAGTCATCAGCAGTTAGCTTCTTTGTGGATCCATTTCTGGATATCACAAAAATTTCCCTTTCTACTACAGTGACCACGTCTTTACCATTTCTTGCTAATTTGCTGTGCAGCTTGCAATCTTAAAGTTGAAACTGCCCGGGTTGAATCACAGATGCCTGCTGTATGCAAAGTGGAATGACTGCTAAATGGCATCAGTTGTACCAGCAGAAGTCCCCAGCATAAATAGGACTCCACTGACAAAAGTACACTGGCAGTTCTAAGTGGTAGATGTAGAAAGTATACAGCTGTGGACGGGCAAAGATGGCACATTTATAGATCACGGTCCACTTTTGCTAGGATAAAATCAAGCCTTATAGGTAAGATCACTTTTTTTCTAGGTATGACTGCACCCACCCCTGGGACAGCTTTAGGAGTATCTTAAATGTTGGTACTCTTCAACAGAAAAGCATTTGGTATCATAACCCCATACAACTTTAGAGCTGCTTACAATTTTGCAGTCATATGAAAACACATTTGAAGACATATACCTCCAAACCACATAGGCATACTCGAGGCTTTTCCAACAGATCTGATCTAACCTATTCTTAAAGGCCTCCTGGCCACGGAGCCCACCACCTCCGCAGCTTCACAATAGATTATTTGAGGTCTCTGCAAGATAGTATGTTATTATCCAAATCTTTTCTGCAGTAATTTAAGCCTGTTGCTTCTTGTCTGCAGCCCCAGAGAACAGATTAATTAGTTTTGGCTTGTAATAATTTTATGTAAAAATCTTAGGTGTATTTGAAAATTATCATATTTCCCCATTCCACTCTCCACTCCTATTTCAGGTAAACAACCTTACTTTCAAGCCACCCTCACCATACGTTTTCTCTATCAATGATCATTCTTGCTGCTTCTCTGGATTTTTCTCTTCTTCCCTAAAACGTAGCTCTTCAATCTGCACGGGGTAAACCTGCACAGACTTAACAGTGCTGACCAGAGAACTACTTCACATGCTGTGCTGGGATGCAATTGATTTTCTTCATAGCCCCTCATATAGTGCTATGTTTTGGATTTGTGACCAAACCAATGTAGATAAACCAAAGATGGTTTAGTTACTGGTGAGCAGTTGCTGAGCAGTATCAGGGTCTTCTCTGTTTCTCATGCTGCCCCATCAGTGTGCAGATTGGAGGTGCGGTGTGCAAGAGGCTGGGAAGGGACACAGCTGGGACAACTGACCCCAACTGAGCAGGAGGTTATCCCATGCCGTGTAGTGCAGCACTTGGCAATAAAATTTGAGGGAAAAAAGGAGGAAGCAGGGGATGTTTGGCATTATGACACCTGCCTTCCCAAGTAACTGTGACATGTGATGGAGCCCTGCTTTCTTGAAGATGGCTGAACCCCTGCCAGTGGATGGGAAGTGGTGAATTAATTCCTTAATTTGCTTTGGTTGTGCACAGTTTTTGCTTTACCTACTACAATGTTATCTCAACTACAGGTTTTCTCTTTTACCCTTCAATTCTCTCCCTGGCCTCACTGGTGGGAAGGGAGCGAGTGGCTGCACGGGACTCAGCTGCCCACCAGCGTCAACCTAACCCATGCATCTTTCAGGTTTTTACACTCTTCTCATTTCCCTGTCTGACACTTGTCATTTTCACAGTCACAAGAGGCAGAGACTCACCTGCTCTGTGGTCCAATATACCCCATAACTCACTGTCCACACTTAGCCCATATCTGGGACTGAACTACAGCAGTTGCTCTATCACATTACGACCTCTCCTCAGCCAAGAAGGGGGATTGGGAAAAGAAGAGGAGACTCACGGGTTGAAATGAAAATGGATTTAATGAAACAGCCAAACTAATGCCAATGCCAAAATGAAGTAAACAAAGTTATACTCAGCCTAGCAAATATACGATGGTCACAATGAACAGGAAGGTGGTCCTCAGGAGCAGGAAGAGGAGCAGGGGCAGAAGGAGCAGAAGCAGGGGACCCTCCATCCTCAGCAAACTTACCCCTTTATAATGAGCATGATATTTATGGTATGGGGCAGACCAGTGAGCCATCTTGGGTCAGCCGCACTGGCTGACTCCAAACTGCTAATGGCCTGCAGACCATGGCTGGCCTGCAATTCTATCCCTGCAAAACCAGAATAATCCTTCCTGAAAAGCTGGTGCCTAACTCATTATTGCCTGTACTTAATTTGAGTAGTCTGTTGCTCCTCCTCAAGTGTAGTACCTCATACTTGTTCTAACAGAATTTCACTGTTGGTTGTTTTTAAATTATATATTCGACTTGACAAGGTCATTTTGAATCATACTCAGAACATTTAAGCATCATCCTAGATTCCTGCCCCAGGCCAAACTCAGAGAAAGTTTAAGAGAAATGGTTAAGTAATTTCTGAGAAGAGAATGAAAGAAAAAAAAACTTAGTATTTTGGCAGCAGTTTGAAATACTATTATGTATGTTCCAATCTCTCTTATGTCTGTGCTCATAGGCACTATATCCCCAACCTGTCTATCTGTCCATTTCTACCATACCGTCAAGGCTCACTTTTTTCCAGATCTGCAAGTTTCCAGTGTCTCAGCTTTCAGCTTCTGTTCATCTATAATCATCTCACAGTTCATGCTCAGACCCTTTTCCATATGTATTGAAGATTTTCACCTTAGCTCTCCTGTCCTTTTGCCTCTGCATCCTTCCATATACCCAAATTTCCTTTTTGTATATCTACCCGAACCTTGCATCTCTCTTATATGTATCTCCAGTTGCTTTTTGTTCTTCTGTCCAGATATTCAGAAACTCAAGACTGTCCTCTGCCCCTGGATAACCTTTTACAATAATATTATTTCTCGCATCTTTCATGCTTTCACTTCCTCTAGCCTCTGCCTTTTCCTTACCTTCTCTATTCTGAAAACTCAGTCCTCTCCACTGCATTTACCCCTTTCTCTCTCACAGATGTTGAGGTCTTCAGAGAAGGAAAAAATCCTTTCCTTTTAGCTGGTGTGCCAAGTGCCAGAGAGCGGCTGGCAGCCAGTGACTGCAATTACAGGGAAAGTCCTTGTCAGTCATTTCAGTGTTGAGAGGCAGCAGCGATGTGCAATACAGTTAAAACAGAAAGCCTCTAAAGGAAGGAGCTGTGTGTGCAAAGAGATTATCATCAGAGATCCTTACAGAGTATCTACAAATATAGGGCGTATATTATGGTGAGAAAACAGTGCTGCCTCTGTTCCAGCTGTTACACGATTATCTGAAATCATATTAAAAAAAAGGAACTCTTGATATTGAAGGAAAATGAGTGTGAAGAAAAGTTTGAGAGTATGCATCCTCAGGCTCAAACGTCAGGAAGTACACACAAAAGTCTTAACATTTTTAACATGTAAAATAATAGTTACCCTAGTGTTATGCTTCTTGGAGCAGAAATCCCTACTCCACTCCCACTATTATTTTCTCATTGTCTTCATATTCATCACTCAAAAGTATGGAACAAGGAGGAAACATGACAGAAAAGTGCTACATTCCAATTATCTCCATCTTGTGAAATCAGCAGCCTCAATTGCCTTCTGGATTGTAAACCAAATGGCAGAAAATCAGCTTTTTCTGACCAAAGCATTTATTGTACTTATTTCCTGTATCTGAAAGGACACACTCTGGAGGCAGCAATAAGTTGCTTGGAGTACCCAGCTCCCTAAGCTGGAAGACGGAGATGGAAAGCAAAATGAAGCCCCCATAATCCAATGGGAAACAGTTAAGAGACCTGCTACACTACTTAAACACACAAGTCTATGGGGCCAGAAGGGATCCACCGAAGGGTACTAAGGGAGTCAGCAGAAGTTCTCACCAAAACACTTTCAATCATTCAGCAGCAGCCCTAGTTAACTTGGGAGGTCCCAGTTGACTCAAAGTCAGCAAATGTGATGCCCTTCTACGAGAACCGCCAGAAGGAGGATCTGAGGAACTACAGGCCTGTCAGTCTGACCTTGGTACCAGTGAAGATTATGGAACAGATCCTCTTGAGTGCAATCACGAGGCACATACAGGACAACCAGGCAATCAGGCCCAGTCAGCAAGGGTTTATGAAAGGCAGATCCTGCCTAACTAACCTGATCTCCTTCTGTGACAAGGTGACCCACTCGGTGGATGTTGTCTACCTGGACTCTAGTAAAGCCCTTGACACTATTTCCCACAGCATTCTCTTAGAGAAACTGGCTGCTAGTGGCTTGGACAGGCTTCACTGGGTAAAAAAAAATTGGCTGGATGGCCAGGTCCAATGAGTTGTGGTGAATGGAGATAAATCTAGTTGGAAGTCAGTCACAAGTGGTGTTTCCCAGGGTTCAGTATCGGGGCCAATATCTGTTTAACATCTTTATCAGAGAACTGAGTGAGCTGATCAAGTGCACCCTCCTTAAGTTCACAGGAGACACCAAGTTGAGTGGGAGTGTTGATTTGCTTGAGGGTAGGCAAGCTCTACAGGGAGATCTGGACAGGCTAGATCGATGGGACAAGACCAATGGCATGAGGTTCAACAAGGTCAAGTGCCAGGTCCTGGACTTGGGCCACAACAACCCCATGTAGTGCTACAGGCTTGGGGAAGAGTGGCTGGAGAGCAACCCAGCAGAAAAGGACCTGGGGGTATTGACTGACAGCCAGCTGAAGATGAGCCAGCAGTGTGCCCAGGTGGCCAAGAGCATGCTGGCTTGTATGAGAAATAGTGTGGCTCCAGTACTCAGCACTGTTGAGGTCACACCCCAAATACTGGGATAAGTTTCAGGCCCCTCTGTACAAGAAAGACATTGAGGAGCTGGAGCATGTCCAAAGAAGGGCAATGAAGCTGGTGAAGTTTTACGAGCAGCAGCTGAGGGAGCTGGTGTTGTTTAGCCTAGAGAAAAGGAGACTGAGGGGAGGCCTTATTGCTCTCAATTCCCTGAAAGGAGGTTGGAGTGAGGTGGGTGTTGGTCTCTTCTCCTGACTAACAAGGGATAGGACAAAAGGGAAGGGCCTCAAGTTGTGCCGGGGGAGGTTTGGGAAAAAAATCTTCAGTGAAAGGATTGTAAAGCACTGAAGAGGCTGCCCAGGGAAGTGGTGGAGTCACCATCCCTGGAGGTATTTAGAAGATATGTAGACACGATGCTTAGGAACATGGTTTGATGGTGGCCGTGGCAGTGCTGGGTTAACAGTTGAACTCAGAGATCTTAAGGGTCTTTTCCATCCTAAATGATTCTGTGATTCTAAGTAAAACATTGCATTAAGGTTTGTGCTATGATATACTTAGAAGCTCCAGATTAGAGAAGGATCACCAGGACCAGACACTTGAGTCAACAAATCATTTTTTAAAAAGTACAAATCCTAATAAACTTACAGTTCAAGAAAAAAACAAAACATAAATAATAGGAAGGAAAAAAGTACGAGCAGTATTCCCGACAAGAAAGTGAGAAATTAGAAGACAGGATTAAATTATTGGAAAGGCTTCTTGTGTGATTGAGACATTCTTAGCAATATAACTAGTTCTGTGTATTTATTTCTCTAACGTAATGAAGATTTTCCTTAGAAGGGCTCTATCACTGAATTATCTACCCTCACTGAATTAGCAGTTCTCAAAATGATCTTTGAAAAGAGTGTTGTCGTTACCATTCCATGTAGCATTGCTGTGAATTCCACAGAATTATTAATTTCTATTATGATGATTAATATAATACTACTTATGAATGTTCAGTTAATTTCAAAATAGTTGGTTTTCATGCTTAGATAGATGAACTTGAGTGAAGGGTTTTGGATGCTGTTGGGTTTTTGGGGGGTTGTTTTTACAGTTTAAGAAATACTACTGATATGGGGATTACGGCATTAACTGTACTTCTATTAATGACTGTGCACATATCAGATTTTTTTAAAACCCATTAACCTGAATAAGGCCTGTGTTGTAACAGAAAAGGATAGCAACACCAGAAAACTAGGAATACTTATTTTATTGACAAAATATTTGTTCTTTGAATATAAGTTTTGAAGTCCCTGAAACAGAGATTGTATACAAGAATCACATATTTAGCCAATATTTATCTTCACCAAACCTTCTGGTGTAGGTGTAGTCCAATTACTGCATTTTCTTCATTTCCACCAAGGACTATTGAGTGCAAAGGTACAACCTCTGGCTGAGGGTGTCCACAAACCCAACACTGCTGAAGGAACCAGGCAGGTAGCACTATATGCTTACTATGCTATTCTCCACACCCAATACTAGACATTTTGAGGGACAAAATACTGAATTATATGGGTTTACATGGGTTGTTAATGGGAATGTTTACAGGCTTCCTGGAACTCTTTTTTTTAATAGGAAAAAAAAATATATTAAAATTTCAGGTAGTTGCCCTAGTATTTGAAAATAAGTTAATATTTGAATTCTTGTGTATGAGTTTATTTTGTTTGCAAATGGTTTTCTACTCAGTAGAGGTGTGGAAAAATCACATTTTGTATTTACCATATCATTTACACATTTTTAGTAACGCATCCTGAGAACTCATTAGGATACATGGGAGGAAAATTCTCATTCAAAGTAGAATAGATGTTAAGCAACTTTAAAATTTAATCAGAATTCTTTGCTGCATTTCATTATGAGATTATTTCATAATTACTCAGCAGGTCCTAGGTATTTACTAACGCAGAAGTGACGGTACATGATACTGCTGAATTATAACTGCACAGCTGGAGAAGATACTTGGAGAAATAAAGAACAGATAAACGCATCACTTAAAAAGCATCAGGGGAAAACACAGCATTGAGCATTCTCCCCTTCCTGCTCCTCCCCCCACCCTCTGCAGTTGTAAATAATGCTACAACAATTAGCATAGTTTTCTGTCTTCTAATGACTTGAGGAGACAACCAAATAGAACTAGCTGGTTGTTTACCTGTGAACTCAAGGAACTGGGATATTAGTTCTGAGAAGAAAGCTATGACACTAACCACACGGGAATACAGGCAAACGGCTACCACTGGCCCTCTACTCTCCGTGTTGAATTCATTGCAGTGAGTCAACAGAAAGGGGTAGAATTGGGTTTAAAATATACTGAGACACGCTACTTTTTGTTGTTGTTGTTGTTGGAAAAAAACCCAACCAAACCTACAATTCCTTTTGCTTGAGTAATACCTGCATTGCACAGCCTTCCAAATTCTCCTATGAAAAATGAAGTTACCACCAACATTCAACATTTTCTTTATAAGAACACAGTAATAGGTTACTACCTCTCGGAGAGACAAAAATATTATGCAGACATTTTAACACTTCCAGGCATATGAAATTAAAGTTCAATGGAATGCTTATGATAAAATAATGATTCGCTCTGCCTTCCTTTTTCTTTTGAAAATTCCACCAGGACACATGGTGTAGATATTAAAGCCTCTCAAATGGAGCAGTTTTTTCCACTTATTTTGCACATCTTCACTACTATCTTTAATCTGTTTTAAAATGTTGAGTTTTTTGTTTTGTTTTGGTTTTTTTATTATTATTTTTAGCTTCTCCTGCAGTTGAATTGGGCTTTCTGCAAGCACTTACTCTTCTTTCAATGTTCCAGACAGCTTTGAGTTTCCTTTTTCCCCTCCTCCTTTGTTTATTATTTTTTTACTGCTCCTAACAAAGCCATTGTTTGATCCATGTAGGAAAACAGAGGATACAGAAAGCTTTTTCTCATTGTAACGTTCAGAGCTCAACTTCTTAGCTTCCTTCCTCTCTATTCTTTACTTGGCCTCTTCCTATATTTTCGTCCTATTTTCCTCCTGCTGGTTCCAAGGAGCACCTGTTGCTGTCCATCAGCAGAGCTGTGGTGGTGGCTGAGGTTTCACATGCATTAAACCAGCGCAGGCAGCAGATGCAGCATGACCTTCCCCCTGCTCCTTTCCATCCCTGCACCATTTCCTCCTTTGTACCTCAAGAAATTGATTCAAGCTAAAATCCAATCCAAATAATGTTGGACTGCACATTTAAATCAGTTTGCTAAGATTCTAAAATCATTAATATTTTTTCTTATCACATACTTTCATGTGTCTGCAACTGATTTTAAAGAAAGCTTTCCACTACAAAAAAAGCAGCAACAGAGGCTGAAATATTTAATTCCTACCTACAAGACAATGGTTTTGTAAGAGCTCCCTCAATATATAGTACACTGCTGAAGCATGTCACATTCTGTGCCACAAGAATAAAACACTATTAGAAAAAAAGTGCATTTAAAATGGATAAATACAGAGCCATGCTGCATTTTGTGTATTTGCTTCTATGCAAACAGATTAACTCTACTTACATATGGATAAACTGTACTCAGCTGTGAGTATTCACAATTACTTCTACTTTTCATTTTTGCACATGTACCCAGGGCATAATTTACTGCTTATTATAAGGCCACTATGAAGCTATGATTAGATCAAACTAATTCCCATTTCTGTTTTTCGAATAGCAGAATTTGAAGAATGACCACCGAATCCAAAGTTTTAAATACAACGGGGAATAGTCACCTAGTATTACCTGACAGAAGAAAACCAGAATTTGTGTGCGTGTGTGCGCCACATCTCTAGTTACCTACCATCACCAATATTACAGATAGTAGGTACAGTATTTTGCTGGAGAAAGAGAATTATTTCACAACTTTTGCTTTTATTTTGCATTTTAAAATATCATATGTTCTACAACACTAGTATTAGAAAATGAGAAAATCATAAATAAAAGCTAATGCAGTCCTTAAAACAATCACGCAGCATCAACCTCAAGTCCTTTCATGAATAGCAAGACCCTACAGGTAAGATATCTACTTTTCTCCTATTCTGGCTTTGCCTGTGCTATCAAATGTGATTACACTATAGTATTTAACAGCTGATGCCTGTCAGCTTTGCATCTGACCACTTGTGAAACAAAAAGTAAAACTTATTTCAGTGTCTTTGCATATCTTAACATACATTTTAAAGTGGTTTAACATTTATTTTATACAGGAACTAGGCAGCATAGTCTTGGCAGCTCAAGGGTATTTTTCGTCAGTATTTGCATTCAAGTAACCAATCTGTAAGTAAAAGGTTCCAGACAACACACATGTTTTCACAAAAATGTACATATTGAATGGTTATTTGAAGGATACAAATTACAAATAGATGCTTATTTACACTTCCTTTTAATGGCATTTTCTAGTTTGGAGAAACTGTTCAGGGCAATTACAGTAATAGCTGGTACCAGAGGGTAAATCGACCCAAGGATGAGCTTAGGCAGCCAGCAATACTGGGGCTAAGTCTGCTTTTCTTTACAATACCTGTCAGATTTGTGGTTTAATAGCTTATCCACATTTTATATATAGAACACATCTGTTAAATGATTATTATGTTGTAATTGCAAATATTAAAAGATACTGTCCTAAATGAAGAAAAGTCAGTTTTGAATATTTACCTTTTAATGACATTTATTTACTAAATGCTATGGGTGAAATAAAACATTTCCTCTTATCGTAAATCATGTCCTTTTTCGTCACAAATCTTTTGAACATAGGCATATTTTCACCCCAGCATTTTGAGATTTTTTTTTTAATCTAAAAGAATACCTTTGTGAAGGTTGTGATTCTGCAAGTATTTTAAAAGTCAGATAGCAGATCATCATCTGCTGCAGTTAATGCTACCATTGCCTCATACTCGTGCTGTAGTTACCAAGAATATTAAAGAAAGCCCTTAACACTTTATGCAGAAATAACAATCTGCTGTTTTTTCCCCCACTATAGCAAAGGCTGTTCTCTGCCCCAAGGACAAAATTCAAAACTACCCATGATGCAAACGCAAAGAAGTTGCTTAACATGTCACAGTGGTCTATACCACCCAAGCTAACTGCATAGGCTCTCTCTGCAGTCTGTGCAAGGAAATAAGTGCTCCTAAAAAGGCTAAATCATTGGGCAAGATGTTCATTTAGCTAGTAATAAACATTAAGTACTGAATGTCTCCCAGCTCCCATCTCCACCTACAGATAAGAGACTTAACAGCCCTGAAAATTAGATGCTTTCAGTCACCTGAATTGAAATTCCTACTGCTGAGTGGCCGCAGAATTGAGGTGATTTATTTTTCTTTGCCCCAAGACCTTAAGAGTGCTCCCTCAGGAAACAGGGAAATACTCTTGTCCTGAAAGGCATTTAATCTGTAACTCCTACGAATGTCTTTCTCAATTCATCCAACTCGGTTCACCTCTCTGGTTCATGTTGTATTACCCATATAAATGGCATTTGGAAGTTTGCATTTTGCCCTTTGGAACTTTGAGATCAATGACAGTTTTGTCCCCGAAAACAGTATAAAAGATTTTTTGGTATTCATCTGCCACAAAACAGTAGGCTGTATGTTGCAATTGCTTTTTAAGTAGTATTGTCCAGTCAAACAAGTTACATTCTTCCACCACACATACTGCTGATACAGTAACAAGTATTAAACTATTTTAAAGCCAGAGTTAACGGTGACTTGTATTGCAATATGGAAAATGTGATACAGCCTTCTCCTAAATAACTTACGGTTTACACAGGCAATCGAGATACCAAAAGAAGCAGATGATCCACGAGCAGATGACAAAAAATCTGTAGGACCTACTACACGAAAACAAGACCTAAAGATGGAAAGGTTGAGGGCAGTCCCAGCTGCAGTGATCTTGACATTGTGTTGTTTTAAATGTGCAGAGAAGTGAAGAAGTTAAAAAACACATTTCTGAGCTTCAGGTGATCTGACTGCAGCTTATTTCAGGATCTACTTGGAGTCAATGGGAGATTGCCCATGTATGCAGAAAAGCTCAAGGCAGTGCATTGCTCTCCAGGACCACCTCTTTGAAACACACGAACACCGGACAGTCCAGAAAACCAGGCTGATGCAGCAGGACACCCATACAGATGGGCAGCCAACCCCTGACCGAGATGTGAAAAAGGAAGCACAAGAACTAACATCTTAGTAAATAACATAAGTAGTTAGTGACCTACTGTGCCACTTAGATCCTAACAAGTCTATGGGTCCAGATGGGATTCATCCTAGAGTGCTTAGGGAGCTGGCGCAAGAGCTGGCTGAGCCGCTCTCCATCATTTATCACCAGTCCTGGCTATCTGGGGAGGTACCAGATGACTGGAGGTTGGCCAATGTGACGCCCATCCATAAAAAGGGCCGGAAGGAGGATCCAGAAAACTATAGGCCAGTCAGTCTGACCTCAGTGCCTGGCAAGGTTATGGAGCAGTTCATCCGGAGTGCCATCGAGCAGCATGTACAAGACAACCAGGGGCTCAGGCCCAGTCAACATGGGTTTAGGAAAGGAAGGTCCTGCCTGACCAATCTGATTTCATTCTATGACTGGGTGACCCGCCAGGTAGATGAGGGGAAGGCTGTGGATGTGGTCTACCTAGA